>JAGFMF010011425.1:298691-316508 GCA_019455555.1 Galemys pyrenaicus | reverse complement strand
TCCCTTGTCAGTAATGTTGTGTGTAAAGATTTTCTCCCAGTTGGTGGGTTGTCGCTTTGTTTTGGCTAATGTGTCCTTTGCTGAACAGAAGCTTTTAATAAACATATTAAGCTTTGCTGAACAGAAGCTTTTAATTGAACATATTTTTAGTGGCAGACAAAAAATTAGAGTTGGAATAAATAATCATATATTGCTGTATCTCTGAAGATGAAAAGCTTAAAAAGGAAAGGAAGGCAAATATTTAGTTGTTATAGATTTTACTCTAGGTACTTGAAACAAAAAATCTTGAGGATTCAAAATCCTCCTGGGTTTTTCTAACTTCAAACCCATGAACTTTAATAGGCTTAGGATGTTATTTTGCCATTAATAAGATAAAATCGTTTCTTCTGGGGCCTCCCTGATGGCACAAGTGGTTAAAGTGTATCACTATGAAGCTGTCATCAGCCACTGCAACATGAATTCAATCCCCACCTGGAAGCTGACCCAGCAGGCCTCTCCTGTCTTACCTGCTGCTGTTCCTCTCAGCTGTGTATTTCAGTAGATCTGCCTGTTCTGCTCCCCACTCTGTCTCTGGTGAATCCTCTCACACACCCCACATACCTCTAGCCTGTGCCCCAGTTCTCCTATGCATAAATAAATAAATCTTAAAAAAAAACTTTTCTTTTGAATTGAATCTTTTAAAAGCAAAGTCTTTGATCTCTATTTAAAGCCATTTAAAAAATCCTAGTATTTATTAAGAAAGTGTATAATTTTAAATCCCAAGTCTTGGCTCTGGCCACATCATTAGAATGTCAGCTCGTTACTGGATTTAATTTACTATTTGTAGGTAGTAGCTTACATAACTCCAAGCATACCGCTTTAATTTTTTTCCTTCTGAATAGATTACTTTTGACAGATTTGTACAGTTGTGTATAGTTTTTTTTTTTAAAGATTTATTTATTTATGCATACAAGCACTGGGGTACAGACCAGAGGTGTGGGGAGGTGAGAGGATTCACCACAGAGAGCGGGGAGCAGAACAGGCAGATCAACAGAAGTACACTGCTAAGGGGAGCAGCGGGCGAGGCAGGAGAGGTCTGCTGCGCCATGTGGGTGCCCTCTCTGGCCGGCAGCAGGGATCGAACTTGTGCTGCAGTGGCTGTGGTTTGCTTCATAGTGCATTGCCTAACCCACTGCGCCACCAGGGAGGCCCAGTTGTGTATAGTTTTAGGCTTTATTATTTGCTTCTAAATTAGTCTGTCAAATGAGAAATGTTTATGAAAAAATTTAAAAGAAAAACAGTAAGCTGTCAAATAGTATATGTAATGGCTCAAATAATATAATTTAAAAGTTAGAATAATAGAACAATGATACAGAAATATTAAATTATGTTTACTATAGTTATTTTAATAGGTGGAATTATAGAAAATACTTATTTTCTTCTTTGTGATTTTAAAATTGTTTTCTAAGTTTCATATAATAATAAATATTACTTTAGTTAACAACAGAAATAAACAGTATTATTTTTAAAATGTGCATCAAGTATAAAAGTTCAAATTAAGTATGTTCAAAATATCTGTTAAGGTCTCCTGCTTGTATTCCTCCTTCTGTTATAGACCTAAAAGATCTGTATAAACAATTCATAGACTTATGGGGTTTATGGTTTTAGAGTCTATATAGTGCAGAATGAATTCAAGCACTGGGTGGGTATTTAGTCATGAAGACTATTTAATATCCCTTTCAACTAAGAGTCCAGAATTCAGTGCTAGGTTGGTGAGCCTACAAATCATTTAAGTATTCTGCATACTTTATGAATTCTATAAATCCTGAGATTTCCATGTATTCCCAGTTCCTGTTTTTTTTTTTAAGATTTATTTATGCATACAAGCGTTGGGGTACAGGTCAGAGTCATAGGAGGTGAGAGGATTCACCATAGACTAAGTGGGGAGCAGAACAGGCAGATTGACTGAAATACACTGTTGAGGGGAGCAGTGGGTGAGGCAGGACAGGTCTGCCGTGCCATATGGGTCACTCTCCTGACTGGGATCAAACTAGCGCTACTGTGCTACAGATGCTTCACAGGGCAGTGCTCAGCCCGCTGCGCCCCCCGGGAGGCCCTCCTGTTGTTTTTATTCTCATAAGTACTATGCTCTTACTTATCAGTCAGTTCTATCTCAGATATAGAAGCTGAATACATATTCCATGCTGACCTGTTTAGCCTTGGGATCACTGCCCAACAGTTATATTTCCAGGCAATAATCTCAGAAACCTTTTGGACCATCTGTCTGATTTCTAGGTATTACAATTAAAAATAAACCATTAGTTTCTATTTCTCTGCTCCACTGAATCCAAGTCTTCTTGCTCTTCTTTACAAATATTCACATGATGCAGAGAACTTAATAGTTACTTATCTCCTGTGGTAGAGTGTATAAACTGTTCTTAATCCCAATTCCTCCCTGTCTCTCTGCGTCAACCCTCTGCCAGATGATGTTGCAGTCCTTTTCACATCTCATTGATGGTGGACTGGATTGAAATGGCTTATTTTGCCCAAGGAAGTTGGGTAGAAATGACAGTGTGTCAGCTCAAGCCTAGACCTTAAGAAGCGTGATATATTGTGTAGGAGGACAAAAATCTGGCAACTCAAAATAATTCTTTTTTGACAGAGACTTATTTCAAGGGAGCACCTCTAAAGGTCAAGTGGAGGTTGCCCTTTTGAAAGAGGTACTTGATGGATAAAGGAGTTCTTTTCATATAGGGCAACCCCTTCACAGTACCTGTAAGACCTAATCTTATCTCTTCAATAGAGAAGACAGAGCTTTATCTACATTTGTTTACTGTGGTTTCCTTGGTAAACTCACCTAATTGATCTTCCTTATTCTCTGTTCTCCAAGTCCTCTTCCTTCCTTGTCTTAGCTTAAGATGGTGTCCAAAGCCACTCGATGAGGTACTTAGTTTTTCTGGGTCCCTTTCATATGTATAGAAGGTATGTATATTTTTATTAAATTTCTTAATTTTTTTCTCTTATTATCTCTGATGTTTATTTGCCAACCTAGAAGAATCCAGAGGGGTACTGAATGATTTCTTCTGCAACCTAGCTGTTTCTAATTGCCTCTTCTTCACTACTGTTAGTTCCATGGGAAGAACATGCTGCAAGTAGCCCATTTATCAAAGAGAATAGGATGAAGGTTTTATGGCGGTGCAGTTTGGCACTAATGCCACTCTAGCTTCAATCAGGCAGCAGGTAGGTGTAAGACCAAGGACAAATGATTATTTTCGTTTTAAGCTACTAGTTTGTTATGTAGCCATTATTGTAACAAAAGTTGACTAATGCACTTCACAATTTTCTAGCTTTCTGATACTTTTAAATAGGTAAGTAAATGTGAACATTGAAATAATTCAGCAATACAGTGTCTTAATTAAAAGTTCAAGTTTTGAGGCAAGTGCACCAGGACTGGCCTCCTAGCATTGACACACCAATCAACTTTTTCCTGTCAACTTTAGAGTTTTCCTCTATTGGATGGGGTCTATAAGATGCCCTACTTCTTGAGATTATTATGGGAACTGAATGAGATTAATGCACTTAAAATTCTCAGCATAATATCTAGTATATTTAGTAATAGGAGTAAAATAATTGTCAACTGTTACTGAGATTGGCCTGGAGAAAACAAGGAATGACCAAGCAAGTAGGTCTGGATATATAAAATAAGAATCATATCAGGAGGCTAAACCAGTATCAGACTCAACAGAAAATCTATAAAAAATGAAGGGGGAAAAAAGCATTATGTAAGAAGGATTAAGGGAGAATGCATCCTAGTATTATCTGAAACCAGTTAGTGTTATGGCAATAGCTAGATCTGAGGCAACAGCATTTTTCTGAAAGGAGAGAAAAAAGGCAAACTTGTTCTAGGATCCATTATTATTTATCATGGCACAATGATTAAAATGAACAGATGGCCCAATTATTTCTGCAATTGCAATTGATGAGGTGTTTTTATTGGAGGAGTGTGAGTTTGGATCAGCTGTCCTTATATACTGATGAGAAAGTCAAATGAAAACTTTGACATGATAGAGGTTAACAACAACTAACATCCACAATCTGTTCTTGGTTCGCAGAAATACAATAATTTTTCTTTTGCAATAATTTCTGTTTACTGATGTATCAAGGACATCTGTGCTTTAAACAAAGGTTGAATTCTTTTCTGTCAATCATTTCATCCTAATTGATCTTTGGGAGAGTTAAATGAGATAATGCATGTGAAAAGAGTTTTTTGAAGTGTAGAGGGCTGTACTTACTGGCTAATTTAACTTGAATTGTATATGGGATTAATATGCTTATCTGTGCAATTATGGTAAAATGTGAGCTGTCAAACCTGGAATGAGAACTTGCTAACAAAAATCAAGGGAAATGAGCAGCTGGTTGGGGGTTAGGAGTGGGGAAAAAAAATGTTTCTTCCAAAACCACGCACTGAGGGGTTAGCAATGAGAACAAAAAGGAGAGTAAACAGAGAAAAAGTTGTGACTTGGAAGTTCTTTTCTCTCCCACATATGTTTCTGCATGAAAGAGACCAACTACCACATATTTCAATTGAATGAAAAGAAAATAGAACTTGCCACATGTACATGAAATGGTTCCTATTATTTCTGCAGTCTCATTTCTCTTTATAACACTAATTCTTAAAATGCCTTAACGATTCAGTAACCAACAAATGACCTAAGCTCAGGACACAGTCTTGCTCCCCTACTTCATACTTTGCACAACCCCATAGACAATATGCAGTTCAGAGAGTAGTGGCATGAGAAGAAAACAATCAGCTTGGCAATTTTTTACCCTCTTGTGGAGCCCTAATGAAATGGAGAAGAGTCAAACATGCAACTGTTGGCACTGTGACAGTGGATAATTTAGGTTCCCAACCCACTAAAATGGGTAACTGTGTATCTACTTTATGAGTACTTCAGAAGATAATTCATGAAAAGAATTTACCCTAGTGCTTGACTGATGTTGTCATTTAACATTAGTTATTATTATAGTCACTCAGTGTAAGAATATTTGGGCTGAATGGGGAAGGGGAGAAATGGCAGAAATAGTTGTGAGCAGTTACAAAGAAAGCTCAAACAATGCATTAAATTAATTCAAATTTTATAAAAATTGAATATCAGGCAGGTTTACGTTCCTTTGCATTATGAAAGAAGAAAAATGAAATAATAGCATGGTGAAGATTATAGGGAGAATGATAAAATTAGTGGGGGAAAATACCTGTCTTAAGAACATTAGAATTTACCATTATGGAATTAGCATGTACATTACATACCAGTCTCATCTATTTGAAAATGTAACCTAGGATAAGTAGAGAAAGAGTCACATTATTTCACTACATACATTTAAAAGAGTCATAATCTACTTCTTAATATTTCAACCCAAGCACCCATGTACCAATTCACAGATTTCAGTGATATTTTACTGTTAAGGTACCAGCTTGTACAAATGAGCTAATGAAAAACAACAATTTTGACGCCTTTCTATAGAAAAAAGCTTGGCACAGATCCAAATAAATCATTCTCAAATAATACTGCAAGGTAAAATCCTTATGAAGTAATGTTAATAAACTATGTCGTGTCATGTTCATGTAATTGATTTTCGAATACATTTAGGACCATGCATGGTAGTAGGACCCACAAAGTGAATTAACTCTACCCCTCATTCCTTATAAGAAAATCTATGGTGTTAGATTATTCACATTGCTTGCCAGAAAAACACAATCAGATCTGCCTTGGTGTTCCATTTCAACTTCTGCTCATGTGCACAAAGAGGAAACGTGGAATGGTGCCATGCTGAAATGAGCTCATTAGCTTGCCTGCCCAGGGTGAGTTCTCTGAGTCAGTGCCTGTGTCTTGCTGCTGCATATATCCCTAGGACAGCCATACACAGTGAAATCAGATCCAGATGCAAGGATTCCAGTTGCCTGAGCCAGGGATGAAGATCGCCTAGGCCTTGGTCACAGCTTTTGTTCACCTGCTGCTTCCTCACTAAGTTAGAGGCAAAAGGCCAGGAATATCATCATTTCTTAGCCAGTACGCCACAGCATTTGGGACATAATTGTCATAGTACTCTATTTGGGAAATCTCTACACTCCTGCTGTGAAAATAGGCTACCTTATTTTGCTATAAATATTTGTTAAGGGCTTTCTGAAGAAGAGCTGAAGATTATAAAGATCCTTCATACAGACCTTTATCCCTCAGATAGTTCCTTTGAACTAAAAGATAAATTTGAAATATGATAAAGAAAGAAGCAGATAACACAGAAATAGGAAAGATATCAGGGATATCCAGATTACCAGTGCTCAAATTTAATTTTAAACTCTTTGAACTTAGATGTTAGATGCAAAGGCATATTATGTTTTCTTCTTCTTTAAAATTTAGTGCTCCCTTGCAGGACACGATTTTTATCTGAACTATTTTATGGGCGGGGGCGGGAGGGGATCTCCATAGAATCAGCTTAGAAACAGAATATATGGACAAGGAGGGGAAGACCAGAAATAATTCCCTAAGAGTAACCTTCAATCTGGCCTAACTCCTATCACATATATTATATTATAGGCATTTACTATACTATTTACATGGAAATGCAGTTCCCTAAAAGATTAATAATTATATGTTATTAGATATGATATACTTAAACAATTCTCATAATTAAATATAACAAAATGAGACAACTAGCTGTGATTTAATGGTAACAGAAGATTCAGGGAAAGTTATTCCTCTAATGATCCTTTGTATTTCACAGCAAGTTTGATTTATAAAACCCCTACTAAGTTATCAAAATACATGGTGACCAAAGTAGGTATCACTTTCATGTGAAAGCCCTGTGTATTTGGTTAATCAATTTTAGAACTTGGAAACTACCGTGAATATGCCTATTCTTGTGTGGACAGATGTTTTCATGAGAGCCTAGTGCCACTATACTCACATACTTTAAAATTTGTTTTAATTGCAGTAACATTGATTTATAGCACTGTATATGATGTAGGGGGGTACACACCAGTTCAGATGTATGTCATCACACCACACCCACAAAGCACCATAGTCCATTGTGCCCCCTCCTCTTATTATTCCCCATTCTCCTCTTATCCCCTTGGTAGCCTTGATTCTGTAGTCATATTACTAGGGTTTATTTTGGGTTAGCTTTTTTCTGTTCTCTTCTTGTATTTCTCTTTTCGACTTACTTTGCTTAGCATACTCCCCCGTGGTTCCATCTATGTTGTTGCAAAAGGCAAGATTTAATCCTTCCTTTTTTTAAATAGCTGAGTAGTAGTTCATTGTGTATATATACCATATTTTGTTAATCCAATCATCTGTTCTGGATACTTAAGTTGTTTCAAAATTTCAACATTGTACTTAGTGCTACAATAAACACTGGAGTAAATATATCCCTTTGAATTAGTGTTTCTGTATTCTTCAGGTAGATAGATACCTAGGAGGGAACTTGTTGGATTATATGATAGATCTATTTTTAATATTTTGAGAAACCTCTATATTGTTTTTTATGAGGGGTGAACCAGTCTACATTCCCACCAACAGCTTATGAGAGTTCATTTTTTACTACATTCGAATTAACATTTATTATTTGTCTTTTTTGATACCAGCCATTTTCATAGGTGTGTTGCTATTTTATTGTCATTTTGATGTGCATTTCCCTGATGATAAATGACAATGAGTGACCGAGTCCACTAAAAAATTGTTAGAAACAATAAATAATAAAGTGATAGGCTATAAAATCAATACACATAAATCAGTTATGTTTCCATATGCAAATGATGAGTTAGAAGAGACAGACATAAAGAAAATAATCCTATTTACTATCACTTCAAAAAGAATTAAATATCTAGGAATACACTTAACAAAGGAGGTGAGGAATCCATACAATAAAAACTGTAAGACACTGCTAAAAAAAAAATACCAGAAGAAGACACAAAATATATAATGATATTCCCTGCTCATGAACTGGAGGAATTAACATAATTAAAATGGCCATATTACTTTAAGCCATATGCACATTTAATGTAATTCCTCTTTAAGTTTCAATGACACCTTCCAAAGAAATAAAACAAACATTACTGAAATTTATATGGAACCACAAAAGAACTCCAATGGCCTAAGTAGTCCTGACAAAAAAGAAATTATCACACCTCTAGACTTCAAACTATACTACAAAGCTATAATAATCAAGATAGTATGATATAACAAAACACACACACATACACACTTACATACACTCACACACAGACTAGTGGAATAGAATTGAGAGTGCCAAAATAAACCCGCACTGACATGGACAGTAAATCTATGACAAATGAGAATGGATAGTTTCCATTGAGAAAAGTTTCTTCAACAAATGGTGCTGAAAAAACTGGATAACAATATGGAAAAGAATGAAAAAAGACCACTTTCTCATGCCATACACAAAATTAATTACAAATGGATTAAAGACTTGGGTGTAAAACCTGAAATCATAAAATACATACAAGAAAACATAGGCAAAAACACTCCATTATACTGGTTTCAGAAATGTCTTTGGGCCTTGACTCCAACAGCAAAGGAAACAAAAGCAAAAATAAACAAATGGGACTACATCAAATTAAAAAGTTTCTTCACAGGGAAAGAAACCATGATTAAAATGAAAAGACTCCAAGAGTGAAGAGGTTCAAAATTACTACTTCCTCAAAGTTTTTATTACATTAAGTCTTGTATTATTTGGTCTATGCCTTTCTTTCCTCTTAGGCAACAGTAAATCTTTATAGTAAGCACCACTCATATTTATTTCAGTACTCATTCCACATTTCCTCACAAGATGTTTTGCACAAACTATTCAGTAAATGTTTGTTAAATACAAATAAAAATTTCCAGACATATAAATCATAGGCATATATGTCAATAGGCCTTATAATTAATGACATGATATGATAAATGACTTTAAGAACCAAAGACAGTAGACTAGACTATGTTCTAGGTAGTATGTCTTATTTCACTCCAGTTCAACTTGATAAATCTGTACCGTGCCTTTGTATGCAAGATATATACTCAGTGCTATAAGGAAGATTTTCTTAAACCTGAGTAATCATCAGAATTATCTGAAAAGGTTTTAAAGACCCTGAAACCCAAAGATTCTGATATATTTAGGCCTGGGAGTCTTTATATGTGCTTTACGTTTTCCAATTGATTTTGATCATTACTCAGGTTTGGGAATAACAATTACTTGTTATAACAAGTTATATATAGGTGATAAAACTGAGTGCTAACTATACACTTCATATTGAGTTACACAACTAAATTTCAGAACTTTAGCTACTTCCTCTCAGAAGGAAGTAAATAGAAGTTGCCAAAACCAACCACAATTTTTTTTAGTGTCTGAAGTGAACAAGTGAGTAAAAACATAAGGAAATAAATTACATGAAGGGTTAAATATATATTTGTGTAAAAAGAGAAAAAAAAAAAACATTTTCTTATAAAGATAATTCAGGAACATTAGTAGTAGCATTTGAAGAGAATTGCTTCCTTATCTCTTGACCAAAAATACATGATAACCATGGTAACTGGGATGGGACAAGATGTCTCCTAAAAGGCAAAGAATAGAACCAAGCATCAGTTGGGGGAGTTCTAACTACCCATAAGTGATAATTTCAGCTATATTTGTATGAATTCAGGAATTCAGGTGATTTTTAGCTAAGACTTCTAAATTAAGCAATTTCATATACTTGGCATAGTAGCTGCCCACATTAACTACCCATATGTGGGTTTTGTGTATTCCTAAGACTGATTTGAACAGTTTTTATAAAATCACCTAGTCTAGAAAATCAAACTAGTTTTGTAATGTAAAACAAAATAGGAATAAAACTGCTCTTTTGTTTAGGATAATGGTACTAATAATGACAACTTTTATTTAATGGAGATCAACTATATAAAATACTTCATATATATTATATTACTCATGCCCTACAGCAGCATTGCATGTCAGTATTATTTTATAACAGAGAAAATTTAGTTCTAGAGAGGTTAAGTAATTTATCTATCATCTAATCATCATATGACTTAAAAATAGTACAGTTAAAAGGAAGTCTTTACAAGAATCATGTCCTTCAGAATAAAAACAAAATTTGTACCTATAGATATGAACCATGGAATTTCTAGACTAGCATTCTTCCCCAAAGATATCAGAATCTCTTTGTGGGAAAGATGATTGCTCCTCTGTACAGCACTGAATGGCTCTCAAAGATTATCAGTATACAGTCTTGTCAGTCCTTGAACTTACTTTCCAACTACTTTAATTTATTGGTATTTTTCAGCTATATTGTCATGTAATATGCATTGTAATATACCCCCCAAATGTTAGGCACTATATTTATTACTGGAGATAATAAAAGACTGCAGAAGGCAGTCTCTGAATTAAAGAAATTTATAGTACAATGATAAAGATAGAGACATATATGGATTATCTTCAATATAATATATAATACAAATGAAAGAAGTATTTGCAAAGATGCGGCAGGTGAGGGAAGCCTTCACAACAATACTCTGAACTAGGGCTGTTAGGATTGGCCAGTGAGACAGGAGAATGGTATTTTAAGCTGAGGGAACCACATTTGTACAAGAAAGCATTCATAAAATGAATGGCTTGGTATTCTGAGTGTGCAAAAGAACTGCTAGATTAGAGTTGAGCTAGGAACAGGAAGGAGAGAAAAATGGAAAACTAGGTATCAGTTAGGAGCATATATACTACTATTATATAACTATTTTTTTTTATTTATTCAGTACAAAGTGCCTAGTACTGTGCCGTTTCACATACATTATTTCATGAGGAAGCTCACAGTTAAAGAAATTGCACCTTAGATAGATGAACTGATTTACTTCAATATGTAGCCTGGATAGAGGTTGAATTTGAGCTCTGATCTGACTTGTCTCCAAACACACATTTCTCTTGTATATACTACAAATAGGAAGATGATTCCCTTACAAGCAATGAGATCATCTGAAGAATTCAAACTAGCAGGTAACATGATTGGATTTGCATTTTGGAAGGCTCTCTCAGGCAGCATTGCAGAGAATGAACTAAGTTATATAGGAGCAGGAAATCATTTAGGAAGTTTCTACAATGAAAGCTGAGTACAGTAATTCTCATAATTGACACTGCATTGGAAAATTGTAAAATATATCCAATATTAAGAGATTCTGAGGTGTGGTCTGAGCATGGGCATTTTTAAGACTTCCCAATTGATCCAATTGGTCAGAATAGAGAACCATTGACCGTGAAATGAATGAGAGTGGGATCAGAAATAAATAGAAAGCTTGAGTAGTATTTAGGAATCCGGGTCAATGAAACTTGGTGATTGTCGAAGGTGTGTGCACTGATGATGGGGTGAAGGTAAGAGTTAAGGAAGACTCTTGAATGGCTCCTAGATTTCTGATATAGAGGATTTGGAGATTGTGGCTCCACTGACCACTTTAAGAAATACAGGCATAAGAGATGATTTTAATCTATTGAAGCAATGGAATATTGAATAGTTATTATACTATGTAAAATAATTATTTAAAAAATATATTTGTGATCAAGTACTGCATAAAACAATAGATACAATAAATCATACTATACTATCTCTTATACCTGGTACTGACTGTCCCACTTAACTTTCTCTCCAGGCCATCCCACTATTCTGGTTGCCATAAATATCAGTGAGAGCAGGATGGTGGTGACAGTGACTATCACAAACAGGGGCTAGGGTGCCAAGCCTGATTTGCCCTAGATTCTGGCAGTAGATATATTTCACACCTGCTGTTATGTATCTGTGGATAGAACACAAAATAACTGGAAATTAATGAAGTGTTCCTCCTTTTACTCAAAGTACATGGGAATAATTGTTCTAGAAACATATTAGTAATAGATCTGACATTAACAGTTCCTCAACTGAGCCATTTGGGGGTTGGGTAGAGAAAAAATAAAACCAGTTTCTCAACTGAGAAGTTCACACTTGCAGATTATATTCCAATATAACTCTGAAAAATCTCTTTGAATAAATAAATGAAAGTACAGATACAGAAGTACACAAAGAAAGAAACTTCGAATAGTTGTAGTTGTAACATGCAGAATTTATTCACTGAACTGTTAGTGGTAGTGATATTGTAACAGTAGCATTGAGGGTGCTATTCAGTGAAGTGGTAAGTCTCATTTCCACAAGCCAATCTGCAAGAATAAAATTTGGAAGACTCATTTTCCCACTTAAAAATTACCATGACTACATGTACTGAAAAACAGTTAAGAGTGGAGTTGCTCTTATGCAAACCTGCCACCGAGGCGGGTCATATGTGCTTCAACTATAGGACTAACTTTCAACCTGTTGCTGGTAACAATATACTTTCTATATGAATCTCGCTTATTCCAAAACATCAACCTTCATTAAGACAGTCACCTGACTGGAACATTGATGAAAGGAACACCTTGCTGAATTTGGAGTAAGACACAGATACAAATTCAACAATTTTAACTTTTTCATAAGGAAGTATTAATCTGAGTCATGTGGAAAAACAATGACTTTTACAGTCCTCCTTAAAATATGTAAGAAGATTGGAAGAAACAAGATAATTCTGGGAGGACTGTAATTTTTTCTTAGTTATATCTATTCCCAAATCTATTCTTATTGAGAGCACTGTTATAGCGAGTTAAACCGAATTACTCAGTAGCATTATATTACCAGAACTTCCCGAAGGCCCAGCTTGTAAGATTGGAGCAGCCTACTCAAGTGGGCAAGAGAAGGGAGATTTCCAATTGCAAGAGTGAATAGGACAATACTTTAGCCAGTAGTCTGCTCTGAAAATACAAAGCATGGAACAATACTTGTACTGGAATAAACTCAGTATGAGTCAACCAGTATCCATGACCAGGAAGGCATTTGTGAATCTGGGTTGTACGCAGTTGAAGCAATGCTTCTTGATTGGGAGCAACTTATGGAGGAGTTGGTATTAGAGGAACTATTATCAGTACAGGGTAATATAGGCCATACAGTAAAGACAATAAGGCAATACAGTCAAGACAGTAAAAATTCTAAAATCAAGATGACTATGTCATTCTTGTCCATTCATTGTACAGCATTTATCTGTGCTGCACTCTGAAAGTCCCTCAAAAATGTATTTTCTACTCATCATTGTTTCAAAATTAGAACTTTAAATGATAAAGTTCACACGAACATATGTAAGTCCTTTATTAGTGTCTCATGGGGTATACAGTATATCTTTCAAATCCTGGCTTTCAAGAAGAAATGGGGTCTTTGTCTTAAGTTGCTTTTCTTTGCCTAGGTTCAACCAACAGTGCTAATGGGTTGAGGCACTAAGTTTTACTAAGACCTTCATTGCTAGAGTTAGTATGTCCGATGAAGACTTGAAGTGTTGTGTACTAGTCAAGAACTTTCTTGCATGGGATGGGTGTATAGGTTTTGAATATTAAACACTAAATGGTGTGGGAAATTCCAGTAATATCTGATATTGTTAAATCGAACGTATATCCAACAGGGTTTTCCATTGGTTCTACTGTTTCTTATGGCCATTATTTTCATGAAGGTAAGGCTTTAAAAAATCATTTTCTTAAATCACTGTTAACTTCTGGATGGTATTTGATTTCTCTCCTAAGGTGTAGTCCATAGTTCATCCACTACGACAGCACCTGTGATCTATGGCCATAGTCCTTTGTGCTCTCTCCTGTTTTGACCCCTCTCCCTACTCCTCACCTGCTATGTATCTCAGACCTATGGTCAGCTTGCAAATTTTGACTTTTTCCTGACCCTTTGTTCAGTTCCTTTATATTCTTTATATTTATATAAGGGAGGTTTTAGAATTTTAATATTTTATTTCATTAGAGGTTGTAGTCAACTGATTTAGAAACACCCTCTTTCAGCCCTTTCTTGCTCCTGAACTTTGGGGACTGATAAGGAAAGTGCCAGAATTCTTGTTGTGTATTAAAGAATTTACAGATCTATTTTTACAACAATCTAACAAGGATACCTCTGTCACAGACAATAGAAACAGGTAATTTCCACTGAGAACTGAAATCATTTAGAAGTTTCTTGGTAAGGAAAGACAATCAACTTTCCTGCAAGGATAGTGTTCTCTTCATATCAAAATTTACATATTTATGTAAAATCTGTAGCTATTTTTATTTTTGTTCCATCCAGGTTTCTAGTGAGGTAGTCCCTATTTCAATGTGGAAATGAGGCTTCTGTATGCACGTGCCTATGTAAATGTGACATTGTGACAGAGAATAGTTTGTTGTCCTCAATAATCCTGTTTGATTCCAGCATAGTTCTTTGAGATAATCCCCTTGATAGCTGGCTTATTTCAAATGTGTGCAGAATATATTAAGCTTTCCTAATCCAAATTATGCAAAGAATCAAATTCTTACTTTTACTATATCTTATAGAAACTAGCTTTATTAGACTGAAGTCAGTATTTTATCATCTCTTATTTTATTTTCAATTTAAATTTGCTTCCCCTCAGATTTTAAAATCTACTTTCCAAACCATTATTGAATTTAAACATGTGGCCAATTTCACCCCACAATATTTACACTCTTCAACATGGTCTCATTATTTCTTATACTTAATTTAAAAGTATTTCACAGTACTCAGTGAATTCAGCCATAGAGTGACATCTTAGGAACTGAAAGTTTTAAATCATCAAATCTTTTCTAAGCTATTTAAAAATCAAGAAATTATTTAAACCAATTTATAGTTCAGTCATTCACAGAATTAAAAACCAAAGACCAGTAGATACTCACCAGTATAAGAGGATATTAGGAATCCATTAGGTATTAATAGACATTGTGAAACAAATGAATAATTTAAAAAATTATGTCTCTTTTTAGAACTGTGGGTGGCTAGATGACCCCTGTGCTAATCTTAAAAAATTGGAATTATAATATGAACAATACAAAGTCTCTTGACTATGTAGTTGTACTTAACACTTAAATTTTTAAATATCTTAGATATCCTTTTAGAAGGAATATATAAGATACTGGAAAGTTCTCTTTCAGAGAGCTTGCCTAGGAACCTAAGTTAGCAGTCTACTTACACTAGTATATTTACTGAACATGCTATTTACTTTACTACCCTAGAGTTCTCACAGCAGAGGAGACTCATCTGAGGGGTCCTTACAAATTTGTCTCTGCCGCAAATTGCCCAATATCCTGGAAAGGTTTAATGGGCCTTTGTTTTGATTTCATGACAAGAAATTTTGAGACAGTGATTTAGCTTAATAGAAAGTCATAGTTCTATGTAACTACTGGTAAGCACATTAGAAAAACTGAAGTGGGGAGAAGGCAGACAATTAGGAAAGGTGAAAAATGTGCAAATAATCTTGAGATAGAGATATGTGGTCAATTTGATCTATAACAGGAGCCAGTAAAAGCAAAGAAAAAAAAGAAAAAGATTGTCACAGTGATATGTTAAATAAGCTTACTTTATCTCTGTTACTAGTCATATGAATATTTCAATATTAGGCAAAAAATAATCCTATGCAGCATTTTTCTTTGGTTTTCAGATGAGCTTTCATCCTCTAAAGTAAAATGTGAATACAAGGGGCCCAGGTTGGTTTTTGGCATATTCCATTCAACTTTTATGCTAGATTTCTATTATTTATCCTCCTTCTCCAAAATAATCACCTCTCCCCCAACCCTCTTAACTTCCATACTGCCATTGTATTCCTATGGATTTTATAACTGGAACATTCCTTTTCGTGTGAAAATGTAGCTGGGGGGCCTGGGCCTCCCTGGTGGCACGATGGATTAGGCAACACACTTTGAAGCAAACCACAGCGGGAGTTCGATCCCTGCCGCCAGCTAGGGAGGTGGCCCACATGGCTTGGCAGACCTCTCCTGCCTCGCCCACCCATTGCTTCCCTCAGCAGTGTGTTTCGGTTAATCTGCCTGTTCTGTTCCCCACTCCTCTGTCTCAGGTGGATCTTCTCACCCCCACACATCTGGCCTATACCCCAGTTCTTGTATGCATAAATAAATCAATCTTTACAAAGAAGAAAAAAGAAAGAAAGAAAATGTAGCTGCTATCTCTTTGGAAAGGAGATAAGACTAATTGGCTACTTTGGCAATCACTTAGTTCTGAGTCTACCAGGAAGGGCTGATATTTGGCAGGCAGGAGCATTAAATTCCCAAGCTGTTATCTAGCAGATGTATGTTCAAATAGGAGAACAAAGAACCTTCTGGGATAAAGTTGAGAGCTATGGGTGTGTTGTCAGTTGGAAGGGGAAACTGTTTTGGCTCAGAAACAAATGTTCAACTCCATGTGTTCTGACTTTTCTGCACCATTTCCCTCACCTCATCTCTCCAACTCCATGTCTCCAGCCTGCTGAGAAAATATCACTCTAAAGGGGACACATATGGTTAAAAGTTCAAAATTTCACCCTTGCCACATGCCTGTGCATCATTATCACTGAACTAATTACAACAGACAGCATCAGGTGCTTTCCACCTGGGCTTTCTCTGTGACTGTACTACAATCCTCTCGCCCTGTTTGCAACAAGGCCAGACCTAGCTAGGCCACAGGCCATCTTCTGCCCCCACTTAATGACAAAAGGTCAACCTTCCTGACACAAAGAACCATCAATGGTTTCTTAGTGTTTGGTTTCTGCCTTTATGATATTAGGGGTGAACATAAAAAAACTGGCATAGCTCCCTAGATATTAGGATCTCCAAATATAATTCATGGCATGCTATATTTTAGTAACCCTATAAAATGTTAATCAACTCATTTTACTTAATAAAATCTCTTAATAGCTTCAAATCTTTTCTAGACGCCAACCGCTTCTCATTCTGTCCAATGTCGCTGCTCTATAGTCTGCATCACCATTAAATCTCACTTGCACCAATGTCTTTTGCCTCCTAACCAGTTTTTGAAACCTATCTTTGTTCTACTTCTGTCTAGCAATTCAGCAACCAGGATGAACCTGTATTATCAAATCACATTTCTGCTAAAAGCATAATGGTTTCCCAGCACACTTAGATTAAGAACTGAAGTCCCTACGGTCATTCAGAATAGTCTATATGATGGGTCTATCACCTACTGTCTAGTCTCAACTCAATTATTATTATTATTTTTTTTACTTTTAGTAACTCTGCTCCAGTCATGCTTTTATCATTGATGTTTACTCAGTGTTCCCACTGCAGAGTCTTTGGCTATTTCTTCAGCTTAAATTACTCTGCCTGGGACTGTGTGTGTATGTGTGTGTGTGCGCGCGCATATGTGTGTGTGTGTGTGTGTGTGTGTGTGGAGGTGGGGGGGCGTGAGGAGATTCACATGGCTCATTTTCTCTTTTCTTACTCTACACAATTTTTCTTCCTTGCTTTTATTCTCCTTAGCATTCATCACTATTTTATTTATTGTTTATTGGATATTTTTCCTGCTATAATGACAACTTAAGTTTTCCCTAATTTCTTTATGTTTGCTCTATTAATTTTCCTCTTATTCCGTTTGGAATACCTTGAAGCATTCAATTTGAGATATTGGCATCAAGATCTTTGTTCATTTACTTTGTTTTTTCCAGCTTTATTAAGATATAAATTACATTATGACACAGTATAAATAATATTGTGGAAGTTTAAGCTATACAATGTTAAACTTGATTTGATACACCTACATATTGCAAAATTATTAGTACCATAACATTAACACACTATCAGCTCACATAGTTACCGTCATTTTTGGTTTGGTGAGAACACCTAAGATATACTATCTTAGCAACTTTAAAGTATATAATACAGTACCATTAATTATAATCACCATTCAATGCCCAA
>JAGFMF010011425.1:277180-297098 GCA_019455555.1 Galemys pyrenaicus | reverse complement strand
GAAGTAAGTCAGAAGGCAAAAGAAAAATACCAGATGGTTCCTCCCCTAGGAGGAATAGAAGGGAACCAAATAAGGATCAAGGAAAGGAATAAGAACAATAATAATAATAACAACAATAAAGACACAAAAACCAAAAATGAAAATACAAGGACAAATTTGGGACACAGTGGGGAGGGGAGAGGGGAAGGGTTGAAGGCAGACAGGAGCACGGGGGACTGAGGTGATGGTGCACTGGTAATATGGTGATGGGGAATACATGGGGATTACAATTGATGTCAAATATATGTAAAGTATGGGCCTCCATGGTGGTGCAGTGGGTTAAGCAATGCACTGTGAAGCAAACTGCAGCTGCTGCAGCATGAGTTCAATCCCTGCTGCCGGCCAGGCAGGGGGCCCCCATGGTTCAGCAGACCTCTCCTGCTGTGCCCGCTGCTCCTACTTCCGTTGATCTGCCTGTTCTGCTCTCCGCTCTCTGTGGTGAATCCTCTCACCCTCCCACACCTCTGGCCTGTACCCCAGTGCTTGTATGCATAAATTTAAAAAAATAATAAAAAAAAATAAAAATATATATGTAAATTAAAAAAAATATTTAAAAAAAAGGATAGCCATTAAAAGAATCTAAAATAAGGGCTAACATGGTCAAAACAGTGAAAAGGACAGTGGGTTATCACAAATCAGAAGAGTCTACAGAGACAGCAGTTAAGAGATGATTTCAATAAAAGACACTTCTCCAAAGAGGACATGCAAATGGCCAACACGCACATGAGAAAATGCTCAACATCTCTCATAATCAGGGAAATCAAATTAAAATCACAGTGCAATACCACCTTACACCAGTAAGAATGGCACATATCAAAAAAACCAACAAATGTTGGTGAGGATGTGGAGATAAAGGAACTCTACTACACTGCTGGTGAGAATGCAAAGTTAATCCAACCACTATGGAAGGCCGTATGAAAGTTTCTCAGTCTACTAAAAATAGAGCTACAATATGACCCAGCAATCCCACTCCTAGGGATCTACCCAAAGAACACAAAAACAATGATCCAAAAGAATACCTGTCCCCCCATGTTCATTGCAGCACTATTTATAATGGGTAAGACCTGGAAACAACCCAAATGCCCAAAAGTAGATGACTGGATCAAGAAGATGTGGTACATATACACAATGAGATGCTATTCAGCAATAAAAAATGAGAAACTAGGGACATTTATAGAAACATGGATGGAGCTAGAAGGAATTATACTCAGTGAAATAAGTCAGAAGGTAAGAGAAAAATATTGAATGGCTTCACTCTTAGGAGGAATGTAAAGGAACAACAACTTCAAAAAAAATAAGAGAGAGCTCAAGGAAATGAACAATTACAGCCAAAAACAAATAAAAAACACAACAAGAACAAAAGGACAAGACAAACCAAAGGGATCATTCAGGGGGTGGGGGGTAGAGAACAGGATGAGGGCAGAAAGAGCACAAGGGACTGAGGTGATGATGCATGGGTGAAATGGTGGTAGGAATTCCCTGGGGACTACAAATGATGTTAAATATAATTATAAATAAAAAAAAGAGAGGTGATTTCAATAGATCAGACAGAAGATGACGGTGACGTAGGATAGGGTAGTGGTATTTATGACTGAGAGAAACAGGTGCAATATATATTCAAGAGGTAAAAATAAACATAATGTAATGACTAATTGAATATAGAAGGTGAGTTAGAAATAAGTACAAAGCATGACCTGAGAAAAGATGTGTGATGATACTGTTTGCTAAAATAAAGAATACCAAAAATGAAGGAAGTTCATGTTTTTTGTTTTGGACATGTTTATTAGATAACCATCTATCTAATAATATTAGAATCACCTATGGAGCTTATCAGACCATAGGTTACTAGGCATCAGAGTCTGATTTTTTGTTGGGATTGGAGGTTTTGATGGGTAGAAAGAAGGGCAGGAATTTGAATTACCAATAAATACCCAGGTGATGTTGTGGTTCCTGATTAAAAGACCACATTTTGAGAACCACTGACTTAGTTTTATAACTGGAAGTTATAGGTATAGGAGTACTATCTAAGGTCATAGGAATGGACACGATAACTGAAGGAAGATAGAGTATAAGTAGGTAAAAAAAATGGAGCTTTTGACTTGCTGGAGAGAGTTTTGATCAAATATTTCTACAGTAGAGAAGATACCATCTATTGTACTTTTCAATTGTTCTTCATTTTATTTTATTTTGCTCACAGAGATGGCCACACACAAAAAGAATCATACGTTTAATTTATAGAGGAACAGTGCCATCTGGATGAAAGAGTATACTCTGGAGTCTCAGTAAATATGTGGCATTCTGAATGTGCAGGAAAGACATATACAAGCCAAGCACCAAGATTACTGGTGAAGGAATAGCTTTGTAAAAGCTTGAAAAACTGAGGTTAAAGATGGTATCAGGGAATGTTACTTGCTTTGCTCCCAGGAGAAAAATCTAAGATGGCCCAGAGGGGGACTGGGCTTGAAGGAACCTGTTACTTGGGGCAGGAGCGCCTGCTGAATACTGGAGACCATTGCTGAAGGTGACAGAAGGGACACTAAAAAAATTCAATTCTATGCAATAAAAAACTGCATGGAGAGAGGTGCCTAGACAATGCAGTCAGCGTGGACATTGCAGCACAAGTCTATGCTCATGTGCTTGGCTGGTGATGCTGGGAAGAGCAGCTGTTTGGTGTGGAGATGCACTCTTGACTGTAGGAAGATGCATGTGGAGGTGCTGTTGTAAGATGGGCAGGCAGGATCCCTACAGTGAAGAAGACAGCGTGTGTAGCAGTGCTGCCCCTCCTCTAACCCATATAGGACTCTGGCTGGTCCTGTGAAGGAGAGATGAAAGCCCACCTACAGATTAGAGGGACATGAATCTGGAAACCCAGAAAGGATAGCTATCAGCAGTATCATAAACAAGGACTGTTCCCACACACAATTCCAAACCTGTCCCCATTTCCCTGAATCAGCAGCTGCAGATCACTTCCCCCAATATATAGTACCCTCTGTTGAAAAGTGGAAGATTTGTACTCTTGGGCCACTTGAATAATTAGCAACCTAGAAAACTAAAGGATGGGGAGACAGAAAAGTGAGACTCATGGCACCTTGAGTCAAGGGAATATATCTCCCCAGAGAGAGAATAAATCTCCAGAATCCAACCACAAAGATATGGGTGATATTTTCTTCCCATTATATGTAAAGTCCTGAATTGCCATGATAAAGAAATGGAAGAAAGTTAGTTAGTGCTTGTCCCAACACTGCCTGCCTGTGTCTATGCAGTCATTTCTTTTCCTTTCAAAAGCAGCAGCAGCTCTCTGCTCTCCTTTCTCCTTTTCTTAAAATGTTTAAAGAAGAGAAATGGAAGAAAACACAGAAAAGTTGCTCAGAGATACACACAAGAACTAAAAACAAATGAATGTCCTAAGAAATAAAATTAATGAACAGAACACAGAAATTGCAGTCTTAAACAAGAAAATAGTAGGATGTAAAAAGACCATAAAGGATATGAACAATTTTGCAGAAAATAATGGAAGTAGAATAGACCAAATGGAAGTGACCTTAAAGAGAGTAATACTTAAAGATCTAGGTGGGAGAAGAAAGAGAAATATGAAGCATGGGGTGATATATTCAAAATACTTAAAACTGCCAGCCAAGAATATTTTATCCTGAAATTCTCTCCTTCAGATATGAAGGCCAAATAAAGTCCTTTTCACACAAACCGGAGCTGAAGGTGTTTACAACATCACATATCCCCCATAAGAAATGTTGAAAGGAGCTCTCATATCTAAGTTGAAGAGAACAGCCACAAAAAAACTGAACAAGAAAAAAGGTCGAACCAGAAACTAAGAACAAAATGGCAGTAGTGTAAATGGGCAGAACTCACCAATCAAAAGGTACAGAGTAGCTGGCTGGATCAGAAAACAAAATCCAATTTTCTGCTATTTCAAGGCAATATACCCAGGATAAACACAGGGTCAGAGTAAAGGGTTGGAGAACAATTTTCCAAGAAAATGGTACCAAAAGAAAGGCATGGGCAGCTATACTTACACCAGATAAAGGTAGATTTCCAGCTAAATTTTAAGAAGAGACAAAGATGGGTGTTACGTAATGATTAAGAGAACAATGCAGCAGAAAGAAAACACTCATCAAAATATATTCACCAAACAAAGAAACATTTAAACATATAAGGCAATAAATATCAAATCTGTAAACAAATACTGGCAACAACACAATGACAGGACACCTCAATTTCATCAATGGACAGATCCATTGATGATGATCCAAACAGAAAATGATGATCCAAACACAAAATAAACAAGGAAACAATAACCTTAAACAAAGAATTAGATGGCAGAGTATTAACAGACATTTATAAGGCCCCCCAAAAGTTGAATACACATTCTTCTCAAGGGCACATGGGACATTCTCCAGTATTGACCATATACTGGATCACAAAACAAATAACAAGTTAATGAAGATTGAATCTTATCAAATATCTTCCCTGATCACAATGTTATCAAACTAGAAATCAACACAAAAAGAAAGCAGGGGATAAACCCAAATATGTGGAGGCTGAACAACATATGACTATTGGGTTAATTACAAAAAAAAGGAACATTGCTGATCATGGGTAGAATTCAGTTAAGCTGCTGACTTTTTCTGGCTCTTTGTAATCCTATGAGATAGGACCACCCACAAGATAGCAGGTGATTTGCCCACAAAAAGAAAGCACAAAGCCAACAGCCTCTGCCTTCATATTGAAGTCTTCCAGTCATATTTTCTGTTGCTTCTCTAGTTGCCAAAGTGACTTACCATTCTTTGGACTCTGTCTATAAACTTCCCCCACTACACAGATACAAGAGTCTGCCAGCTTGCTCACCCACCTCCTCCCCTCTTGGGCCCACCATCTACCCAGCCCATGGCTTGAACTACCTGTCTGGCTTTGTCTGCTCCTCTGACACATGATTTCTTATTTGTTTGCTTTCATTTTTAATAGGATGAGCTTTGCAGGATTTTTTTTTAATTGGAATTTTACAAAGTAGACTCACAACCTCTCCCCTGGGTCTTTTTATAGTTTTAATTTTAAATAATAAGCATGATATTCAATTCAGTGTTCTCAATACCCAACACATATAAAAATATTTGGTAAATTAAGCAATTTTTAAATGCAGCTATAAATATTTAAAGAGTATTAGATGACACAAACATTTGTATATTATAAAGAATTCATTTATATTGTGCACACATTCCCCCAATATACATTTTTCATGCTTTTATACTGTATCTTCTTAAAGCATTCCAGCAACCTGAGAATAACTTCAGTCATCCACAGTCCTTCTTTGTATGGAAGGAGGCTAATTCTAACCTAAATAAGTATTACTATAGCACATGCCACTGTAGAACCTCAATTCAGAAAATTCCCTATCCGCAGCCTCTCAGCTCTCCATACTGTGTTTAATCCTGAACTGGGGTCTTCTGATGATACAAATGTCAAGAGTAATAAGTTTTTATGTTGATGATGTTTTCTGCCTGAAGGCACCAAGTACCTAGAGTAACATGAGGACTCTATACATAAAACAACCAGAATGAGGCACAATGGAATTAATCATTTCTGCCAAGTTAATGAATGTACCAACTGGTAAATGAAAAGTCCATCTGCAGCAAGTGGTACTGTCTGAAATGAGTGCATCAGCTGCGTCCCAGTTTAATGCAGGGACTTAATATAGAAACGGCCTATATACTGTTAACATTTTCTTCCACACAAAGGAGGCCATGATTATGTTTACAGGGCAGCAAAAGAGAGATTTTCTTTCCTTTGTAGAGTCATCAAAGTTTCCCAGGTTTTGCTACATTTACCAATGACCTCATATGAACATCTCCTTTGAGTTCACCGTTTTTTAGGTATGCTACTTTAGTAAAACCAGCCAGTATTTTTCCCCTTGATCTAGGTTTCTGAAAAGTAAAACTTTTTAACTCTGGAGTTTACTGATGTTGAATAAGGCCAGAGAAAATGGAATTGGCTCACCACAGCAATTGTATATGAGCAGAACTAATAAACAAATAAGTATAAATCTTTGTCAACTGTTAAACACTTAAGTTTTAGTACACCTATAAATAAATTGTAGACTTATTTGAAAAAGATACTGAATTATAGCAATCCTGGAATCAGAGTATATCAAAAATATCTTCGTTAAGTCTGCATCACAACCTATAGAACTGTACATAAATGTGTACCACTAATCCTAAAGAGAACCATAGGCTAGAATCAGTCAGACCCCAGGTAACCCTTAAAAATGTTCTATTCCAAGGCCTTCCTGGTGGTAGAGGGGTTAAGTCTCAGCACTACCACCATAATTGCCTGAGTTCAATCACAGGCCAGGGAGCTAACCCACATATGGTGCAGCAGGCCCCTCCTAACTCACCTGCGGCTCCCTGTAGTGTATTTTAGTAGATCTGTCTGTTCTGCACGCACTCTGTCCTGATGAATCATCTCACCCTTCATGCCTATACCCCAGTTCTTGTATGCACAAACTTAAAAAAAGTAAATCTTTTTAAAACAATGTTCTATTCCAACATTTTCCTAAAGTATGGATATTTTAAATATCTTATATCTGCTCAGTCTTTACATGGATACTTTAAGGCTACCTAAGCCACTGCTTTCTGGGCAAGTGCATTTGAAATGTTGGGAATTTTAATTTATTTTTTTTTATTAATATAAAATATTTTAAAATTTACATATACTTGCCATAGATTGTAATCCCCATCACCATCTCACCGGTGCACCATCACCTCAGTGAATTTTAATTTATTGAATGAGAGAAGAGGAAAACAAACACTGGCAAAGTTTTAAAAGCCACCAACACAAAAACATAGTATTTTGAGACACACCCTTTAGTGTGTCTCATTAAGGTTTAGTGATCAAAGTTAACATTTTAAATTCCATCACTGATAATTACAATACCCCCTTGCATGTATCTGCAATTCCCCTGCCTTTCTCTAGTTTTCTCTTTCTTCCTTTGTGAAACCACACCCTGATTAAATCTATCTCTCACAGTAGGCCTTACCCATACTTTTCTGCTGAACATACATCAGTAAAATGCAGAACTATGCTGACTGGTCACCCTGTAAACTCGTGAACCTCAGAGGTCTCTGAAGGTTGCACTGCAATCAATCTATCTTCTAATCAATTCCTTCTACTTTCTTGAGCAACTTTCATATCTCTTTTTATCTCAAAAATTCAAGATTTTTTTCCACCTCTATTTACAGTGGATCAACATGCTTCCTATTTTACTACAGATATAGATGTAATTAGAAGAGAAATTCCCTGTCTTCAAATGCATCTCCCATCTACCAGCATCTGTGCTTATTAATTATCCTTGCACCTAAGGCCAAATGTTCTTATACATTAGTCTATCCTCTTTGCCTGCTTACAGAAATCATGTAGTAATGTTTCATTTTTCTCTGTTACCAAATTTCCCCTCCTTACTAGACCATTACCATGAGTATATACATGAGACTATTTCTCTGAGTTTAAAAAACCCTCTTGATTCCTCTTCCTGCTTCTCTTAGTCCATTTTTCTCATTGCCTTCACAACAGAACTCCTAGAAAAAATATCTACATGATAGAATGCCAATTTGTCTCCTTCCAGGCCACTCCAGTCAAATGTTCACCAGGATTATTACAGGAAATATTTTTTAAACATGTTTAGATTGCTAAGCACATCTTATCCTCATTTTTAATGACCTCTCAATAATATCTGACAGTTGATTACTCTCTCTTTACATGACTACTCTCTAGTAATAACTCTAAAGAGTTCTTTCTCCTCCTGCAAGTGTATAACACTCATTCATTCAGAAACAACATTTATTCCTCTATCTATTTGATCTGTGCTACCCCATCATTGCTTTCACTAATAGATTATGGTGAAAAGAACATTTTAAGTACCTTATCTAGCCTTCATAGGGCAGACAGATCCTGTTTCCTGCTGTTTTGAGTGGTCATTTAGTACAATCAAGCCAATCAGAACCCACCAAGATCTGACTGCAACTACATGAGAAACATCAAACAAGAATCACCCTGTTGATCCCAATCAATTCATATAGCATTAACATATGATTTGTTTGATTAAGGCAAAAGTATTAGGCTGGTTTATTAAATATTAATAAATAACTGGATCATCATATTTGGCAGGCATGGAAACATCATCTCCAACTAGAGGGATTGTAATTAACCATGGGTCCTAACTGCTATTTTGGAAGCCCACTGTCATGTCTGTATAAAGTACAAAGTCAAGCTTCCCCTTGACTCATGTGACAGGGATATTAAGACAAGTACATTCCTAGGATAACTGCACTCCTTGGATGTTATTCCTAGAATAACAGCACTCCTTGACTTTGGCTTGGGAACTTCCCGATAGACTTGCTGAACTCTTTTAAAACTACATCTATTCAACCTTTCCCTACTCTCTTTCTCACTTTTGGTCAGAATTTCACTGCATATGTTAGTTGTTCCAGATTTTTGTGGTTCCCCCAATCCCTGGCCACTTTCTTTCATAGACATTTTCCCTAATAATGCATTTGTATGTTTAAATCTATCTTGGTTTTTACACAGAGGACCCAGCTACCACACTTGCCTGGTTCTCCTGTTACCTTTTAGCCACTGCTTTTTAGTCTCTTCCACTTGTGTCTCTTCATCTCTCTGAAGTCAAAGTGTTGATGTACACTAGAACTTAGTCCTTGCATTTCCCTTTTCCATCTATACTATTCCCTTGGAGACCCTGTTCAATCTTATGAACATATATGTTAAAAACTTGGTAGACAGATAGTAGGTAGGTAGATAGACAAACAGATAGGGAGATATGCATAGACCCAAGAGATATATTAGTGATCGCTCCAAGATTATATTAACCCTCTCCACTGAACTCCAGAGTTGATATCTCACTCAGATGTCTTATGGTAACCTCTCACATTTAGCATTTTCAAAACTGCACTACTGACATTTCCCCCAAAACTTGTTCCTCTCACATTCCTTACTATCTCAGTAAATGGCAACTTTATTCTTCTAGTTACAATGGAACTCTTTCTCATACATTACTCATAGATCCGCTCTTCTGTAACCTCTAAATACATTCAAAATCCAGCCATATTCACCACCCTTACTGCTAGCCTTTAGTCCATGCATCTGTCCCCTGTATTACTGCAACAATCTCTAATCTGGATCTCCATTTCTTTTTCCATCTTCCCTTTGTTAAAACTTGTTATCTCTCTACCTCCAATTTCCATTTACTCAAAAAATCTTTCCTAACTTTAAATAAAAGACAAAGTCCTTATAACAATATATAAAATGCTCCATGATTAGTCCCCTTTCTGACTCATCCCCTCCCCATCTTTGCTCACTCTGCTCCAGTCACATTGGTTTTCTTGCTGTGTTCAATTTGTCCCAATTTTGAAGGAGACCTTCGCATTGCTTTTCTGCCTGGAACATTCATCCCTTTAATATCATTCTCTTGTCTTTCCAATTTTATGCAAATGCCAAATCAAGTAGACATTGTCTGGCCATTCTCTGCAAAGTTACAATACCCAGGATACTTCATATTGTCCCTTTCCTATTAATTTCCCCCCTCAGCACTTATCTCTATATAATGTAATGTGCATTTTGTTATTAATCTTGTTAATTATTTGTCTCTTTAAAGCAGACTCTTATGAAGGGACAGATTTTTGTCTGTCTCTCTGCTGTTACTCGGCACCTAGTACACTGCCTATTAAATTGAAGATTCTCAACAGATATTCATAGAATGAAATAGTAAACAATTTTTTAATAAAGTAAAAATATATGAGCCAGATTTCACTATCTGGCACATAAAAGATGCTAATAAATATTCATGAACTAATTGATGAACTATTTTCCTATGACACATTTTTTTAAATTCATGAGCCAAATTTCACTGCAGAGACACAACGCCTGTTTATTTCAGTGCATTTGTACAGAGAATATCATTCTGTAAGCGGGCCATTGAAGTTTGGAAATCTTCATTGTGTTGATATTTTCAAAATAATGGTATATTTCTTGACCATCACATATAATCTCTATTTCTTATTACTAACATTTGGTTTCCTATCCTTACCTTCTAATCATGGTTGGTGGAATTTCATTAAAGCAAAATTCAAAGGAAAATTCCCTACCTTATTTCTTGGAGGAAGAATGCAACACCAACTGAATTCATTTTGCTTGTAATTTATTTGTTCAGATAGCACATGTAGACTTAAAGGAGAGAAAGGATGAGTCTGGAAATTTTGAACTCTTCCTTCTCTCCATACCTATGAATGGGAAAGGCACTTCTTTAGTCACTCAAGCCCTTTAGTTTTTAATGCCCAAACTTATGCTTCTTTTTCCTCCCACTTCTTGACATATACTTACAGAGCCAAATGCACAATGAATTCACCATATTTCCATGAGGGGAGGAAGCTGTACTTTCCCTTTACTGTATCCTAGGATATTTTTAGTAGATTTAAAGAATACTTTTTGACAATAGCAAAATAGGGCTCTTGAGAACTAGTTATTTAAACCCCTGCTGAACGTATCCTGATGAAATTAGAGAGTTTTATTAATTAGATAGCCTGAGGAGAGAATTAAATCTTGAGTCACCATCCTGAGTGCCAAAATAAGTTCAAATCTTCAAACTTAGCCTTGTAATTAGAGGGTCTTAGTGAGAGAGTCCAAGTAGTCACTATTCGTGTTGAAGAACCTGGCTGGCAGCATGCATTTGTGAGAGAAAACTGCAGCAATAAGTTCAGAAAGAAAAAGGAAAAAATGGAAAATGGGTATATGTGAAATGAAAATATGTGTGCCTGACTTTAATCTCTGAGAAAACAGGGCAGGAAGTTAGAATTTACTGCACTGAAAAACAGGAACCTGTGACATTTTCTTCCCAATTTACACGGAAGTATTTTTGCCGTTATCCTTACAAAATATAAAAAGGAAAAGTTTAATTGTCCCACGACTTACTTAAGGATAAAAGGACAGTGATGAGAAATCAATAGAGTTCTTTTTTCAAACCCCAGCAGGCAATATTTTAAACTAATAACTTGTACTGGAGCTCTCATGAATTTCATGCAACTTCAAATATTCTCTAGAATAGAGAACCATGTTGTATCTCCCATAAATGTGAATGCTTACTTTTCAAAAATATGACATTTTTCAAGTCATTTGCATTTTAAAGGTCTCAGGAATTTTAATCACTGATCAGTTTTAACCCACGTTTCCTGCATGCGTGCATAAGTATACACCCTCGACTTTGCCATCCTCATAAAAATTCTCTCTTAAGCTCTTTCATGTGTTTTTAAAATGGCTCAGCTCCCCCGCAGCTCTCATCAGCCTGCCTTCCCAAGTGGTCCCCCTGCCTGGGAAGATGAAAGGCCCTCTTCACCCCAGCCAGAGCTCCTGTTTCTGCTTTCACAATAATGGAAAATAACTTAAAGATGGGAAAGTAACTGAGTATATCATAGGCTGACCTTGAGCTGGTGCAATGCATTTTCTCACAGGGCTTATGAAATTCTTGCATAATCTTTACTCCTATTTGAGAAAGAAAAAAAACACTGATACTCAAATTTCTTAATTAAAATAAATTTTGCTGGTTTGTATCTATCTACCCATTCATTATAAGACATAAGGAACGAACTAATTTCATGCCATATTAGACGCAGGCTACTTTACGGTCAGGCTAGATTCAAATTCCGGTTCTCTCCCTTGTTAGCTGCTCCCTTACTACAGCTGCGCAATCTTATACAAGTTACTTAACCTTTCTCCCTGGTTTTCTCATTATAAAATGAGAAAAATAATCTTTCTGTGAAGTGGTAAATAATATTATAATCTATTTCAAAGTGTTGTTATAAATATTAAACAGGTAAGCATGTGTAATTCTTAGTATCAAGCTCCAGAATTTGCGCACCTCCCAAATTCATATGTTGAAATCCTAACCACCAGCTCAAGGAGATAGGTCTTGGGGAGGTGATTAGGTCATGAAGATGGGATCCTCATATGAGCTTAGTGCTTTGTAAAAGAAACTCCACAGCAATCTCTAGTCCCTTCTACTATGGGAGGACACAGCAAAATGTTAGCGGTCTAAGTCAACCATGCCATTACTTGGATCTTGGACTACCAGCCTCCAAAAAATGTGAGAAATAAATTTCTGTTGTTTAAGCTACCCAGTCTATGGTATTTGGTTATGGAAGACAGAAAGGATTGAGACAACAATTTTGAAAGTTACTAAACACTTTTCATGTCCACAGCAAATGTTCAATTGACTCAGCTTCCAGCCATCCCTCAGTGTTCAGGATAGCAAAGGTAGTTTTCTAATGAGTGAAGATATGATGTTCTTGCCAAATAAGAGTCAGACAATACACCTGAAGTCAATAATATGAAGTCAATAATATTTAAGTATTTTTTAAGGAATTATGTGTTACCACCAATAGCTTTTATTGAGTAATGATTTTGCACTGAGCATTGAGCCAGATGCTGAGGACAGATAGAGAGCTATGATGTGGTCTTTATAAGTTTAAAACTCAGTGGGAAAGATGGGACATATTCTTTAAGAAATAAAAACAAATGGCAATAATAGGTCAATGCAAAACAAATTAAGCAGAATAATCATACTCCAGTAACTCAAAGGAGGGGTTGTTTAGGGCAGCTGGAAATATCTTCCTATCAAAGAAAATTAGAACTCATTGCAGGTGGAAGATGAAGCAAAGCATTAAACAAGTAGAGAAAAGAGAGGAAAAGGTATTTCAGTGGTCAAAGGGGTAGTAATGTTGTGGTAAAATTTGGGAGTGAGTTCGCTAGTATATCTGGACAAGGATATCACAACACTTCAATGAGTGATTCCCCAAGTTCATGGAATATGTATTTTTAAATTTAATCTTAATTTAGATTCACCAACAAATTCTATATATCCTTATGCAAGACACTCTCTTTTTCATTAAAATATTTAACCAATATAATGGAGCAATCCTTCAGCATGCTTCATTAACTAATATTTGCAACTATTTTGTCATTCATCAGTACGTAAAGGTTGGTAGAGAGCCTCTCTGGTGGTGCAAGGGGTTAAGCACCACACTATGAAGCATCCGCACCTACTGCAGCACAAGTTTGATCCACAGGGCGCAGCAGACCTCTCCTGTCTCACCTGCTGTTCCCCTTAGCAGTGTAATTCAGTGGATCCGCCTGTTGTGCTTCCTACTCTGTCTCTTGTGAATCCTCTCACCCCTCACACATTTGGCCTGTACCCCAGTTCTTGTATGCATAAATAAATAAATTTTTTTTTTAAAAAGTTGGTAGAAAGTTGTATGAGTGACTTAATTCAGCCACTGGGACTACATTTAAATTGCCCTTGAAAGAGGTGAAAGTAAAAATGTGGAGTGGAAAATTGGTAAAATGTATATTTCTTTTGTTTATGTTACTCTCCTTCATTCTACCCTGGACCTAATGAAAAGTAGGATAGTTAGAGCTAAAGGGAGATGATTTTTTGCACAATTTTTACAACTGTTTTACTTTAAAATGAAGAACTAGTACTATAGTCATAAATAAATAAGATCTCCCAGCAATTATTGGATAAATCATAATTAGAATTCAGAACTGGAAGTCATAACCTAGTCTCTTGACTATCTATTTCCAGATTGGTGGGGAAAATGTAGTGAATGAAGTCTGGCCATTTAAACTACGAGGAAGTAAGTGTGGGATGAGTTAAGTGACTGGATGGCCTCTAATAATAGAAAAGGAGTTCACAATATATGAAAGTATAGAAAACAACAACAAAAAAAAAAACCCAAAAAACCATGAAGAAAGAGCTCCTAGGTCAAATCTTAGAGATGAAGAGGAATCTGAGTTAGAAGATTTGTGACTAGAGTGAGAGGTACAATGGTACCTTCCATGAATTAAAATTGTAAAATAACTGAAACTTTTTTTCAGTACCAAAAATGAATCTCAAGGAGTATTTTTCTGAAAACCAAAGATCATTATACATTTATGAAACTCTATTCAGGTACCTTTTTTTTTTTTTTAAAGATTTTTATTTTTTAATGCATATACGAGCTGGGGTACAAGCCAGAGTCATGGGAGGTGAGAGGATTCACCAGAGGCAGAGTGGGGAGCAGAACAGGCAGATGAACTGAAATACACTGCTGAACGGAGCAGTGGGTGAGGCAGGAGAGGTCTGATGCACCATGTGGGTCCTCTCCCTGGCTGGGGATCAAACTCACACTGCTGTGCAACAGATGATTCAGTGTTGCACTCAACCTGCTGTGCCACCAGGGAGGCCCCAAGGTACCTTTTTTTAATGACAAATGATGCTATATTAATTGCTATTAGGATCTCAAACCAATAGATGTAGGAAGGTCCCAACAGGCAAAATGCAATGGTAGATCACTTAAAGTTATAATGGATCTGGTACTCATTTATATTTATCTTTATAATCAGTAAAAATGTACCATTTCAATGTTTAGTTTTAGTTGGTGGAGTCCTTGATACTACTCTCTAGTTTAACTATAACATTAAAAAAAATTCCTGAATGTCTGCAAGAATATTTTTTCCCTTGACAGAAAATGTCAATACTAACTTGGCAAAACTGACTCATGAATAGTATTGGTGTCAAGATCTGTCATATAGAATATTTTAAGTAGGTCAAAGTATCATTTGTAAACCTGAAAAAAATCTTTTAGATAACTGAGTTCCATAAAGATGGAGATAAATCCCAAAAATAATTTACAACTATATTGCAGAGCTATCATAATGGGGAAAAAAAAGATGGTACTGACATAAAAATAGACCCATAAGTTGATGGAACAGAAATGAGAGCCCAGAGATAAATCCATGCCATATGTACTTAACTAATTTACAACCAGGAATATACAATGGAAAAAGAATAATCTACAATAAATGGTTTTGGGAAAACTGGACAGTCACTTGAAAAACTGTTAAATTGGACCAACATCTCATACCATACATAAATTTATCTCAAAATGTATTAAATTTGGAATAAGAATAGTTGTACTCAAATTTCACTGTGCAACCTATTAGTGCCTTGTGTAAGTCACAATCCCTCTAAATCTCATTTTCCTCATCTATGAAATGGAAATAAGATCTCCCTTGTGAAATTATTAAAAAAATATGATAATGTACCTAATATTATATTAAGGACAAATTTATATTTATCCATAAGGTATGAAATAACACCTTCAGGCTACTAAGATATAGAATACTGGGATGATCTAATGTGACAATGATGTTTCCAGAATTCAGTATCTAAAGTTTCAATTTATTAAATTGAGAATCTATTCACACTCATTTTGTGACCCTAGATATGTCTGCCACAGACAATTTACTATAAACACCTATCTTTTATTCTTAGAGTGCAAGACTAGAAGGAGGGTAAGTGAAGAAAGGTGGGGACCTCTATAGTTCTTGAAAAAAGATTATAAATTCTGAAACTTGCAACCTTTGCTATTTCCCTGATGTGAGAAGATATAAGGTGGGTGTTGGAGTGGGGGAGTGGGGGTGGTATAAAAATTACAAAATAACAAGTTCATTTTCAGAACTAAGGTGGAGTTGCCTGGAAACTGGTATCTGAGTGGCAGGTGCTCAGAAGTCCCGACTTCTGGAAAGAATCAACAGAGCAGAAGGCTTTTCCCTTAAAAATTACATTAAAATGACAAAACCAAATAATAAAAGGAATGAGCCTACATTTTAGTGAACTCAGGATTATTAATTTCGTTCTCACCCCACTCAAACTGTCATATGGGTTTTAGGAATGTGACTTTATAAAAAAAAAAAACAACAACAATCAAACAGAAATTGATCTGCTGTAAACTACTTACCAGTTTCCCAGAGAGAGCACAAAACTGAAAATATCACTTCTCTTTTAGAAATCCTTCAGTGCATTGGTTCTCAACCTTTGTGTGACATTAGAATCACCTGGGAAGCTTTCACACGACCTGATGCTTCGGCTATATTCCAGAACTAAATTAGAATCTCTGGAGGTGGGACCCAGGCATTGGTTATTTTAAGGCTCCCCAGATGATTCCAATGGCAGGCAAAGTTGAAAACCACTACTGTAATAGCTTTCCATTCTCAGCTGAATCAAATCCATGCTCCTGAGCTTGACATTTAAATTGTACCACACTTGAGCCCCATCTGTTTCCAGACCTGTTTCCTATACTCCCACTGCCTTAGCCTAACAGGCCTGTTTTCAAGTACTATTGACCTGTTGGTGGTGCAGATCCCTGTGTTGACTTCCATTTGTCAAATTACAATACCCTCCCAAAGGTAGGACTTCCGTGAAGCTTTCCCTGATCCCACAGTGTGGTTTTAAGACACACCTACAAATTATTTGTGAAATCAACTTCCCTTCCATTTACATATAGGCTAACCTTAGTGAATTGTTTCTAACAGAACGTGACAGAAGTGACTTTTAAGTCAGCTGGGTTAGAAAGTTCATATAGCTTTCACCTGGCACTCTCATCCAAGATAAAGGCCACAATGGAGAGATGAAGTAGAGAGCCCACAAAAAGAGGGACTGAGATGCCTAAGAAGACTGAGTTTATTCCAGTCCACCAGCACTTTTGTGTCTAGACAGCATCAACTTCCAGATGTGCAAATAAAGGAGCCTTCAGATGATTCCAGACGCAAACTCAAATCACCAGCTGAGACATGAGACATAATGAAGCAGAACCAAATTGTCCCTGCTGTACTCTGTCCTAATTCCTGAACCACAGAAAAATAAGTAGGTGTTTAACACAGCTAAGTCTTGGGATGGTTTGTTACATAGCCATAATAACAGAAACTCACTCTTTTAACTCATTTTAATCTCTACTTTGCATATGGCACTTAGCATATTCTTTCGCTACTGTTACTACTAAATATGTAGTATCTTCCATCCTAAATTGCTAAGTCCTTGATGGCAGAACTTATTTATTGATTTACTGATTTGTAGCTTCTTGCACAGTTAAGCATTAGCCTTATTAAGACATCATTCTGCTTTTCTCTGGTTGCAAATATGACTATAATTGTCAATTGTGTATGCCATATTTATTAAATTCTTGCCCTACAGTAAGACTACAATTAGCTGTACAAGACTGATAGCAACAAGTGAACATGTAGCTAGTAAAATAATTATATATATAAAATAAAAATAAATAACATGCATTTTGCATTGGTGTTACCTTTCTAATGTCCACTCTCCAGGGAATTGATGAGTACTTAGCTCTGTGGCTAAGGGGAATGTTTCTGACTAGTCTGATCTACATCTTCTTTTTCCCTTGGGCTTTTTTTTCCCTTTGTACATGGTGCTCATGTCCCACTTCATCTATGCTATACTTTTAATTCCTTTTAAGATTTTTTTTGGTCAAATATAGAGAGTTGTTTGTTTTAAAAAGCAGTATAGGGGCCTCCCTGGTGGCACAAGGGGTTAAGCATTGCACTATGAAGCTACCCACAGCCACTGCAGCAGAGTTTGATCCCAGCCAGGGAGGTGACCCACATGGCACAGGAGACTTCTCCTGCCTCACCTGCTGCTTCCCTCAGCTGTGTGTTTCAGTAGCTCTTCTTGCTCTGTTTCCCACTCTGTCTTTGGTGAATCTTCTCACTCTCCCACACATCTGGCCTGTACACCAGTTCTTGCATGCAAAAATAAATCTTTAAAAAATAAATAAATAAAAAGCAGTATTACATGGCCAGGAAAAGGCTGGAGAGCCTGGATGCAATGCTGGGTTGAAGTTTTAGTTGGTTGAGCTGCTGTGGGCAAATGCCTTCACATCTGATATTCGATTTCCTTACTGTAAAGGAGAGGTGGTGGTGGTGTGGGGGACACTTACCTTACAGGATTATTAAGAGCAGTAAATGTGTGTAGGGTAAATGGAAAAGTCGTCAGTCTTTTCTGCCCTCCTACCATTGGTGTAATGATGGACACCTGAGGTCCTGCACACATGCCTAAGTGGGCATGCACAAGTGGGTGCACCTGGGCTTAGACATGGCATATAAGGGTGGCGTCACGAGGACGTCAGAAGAGGCGAGAAGACAAGAAGAATAGAAGACTATAAAACAAGAGAAGCAGAGATGAGAGACTAGAGAGCCCAGAGAGTAAAGATGTGCTGGGGGCTAGGAGGCCTGCCAGCCTCCTACCCCGCCGACCCCCCCATCCCCCTGCCTGCCATGTACCTGATCACCTCTGATATAAAAGCATAAAAAAAACATGGAGGGCTCCAAGACTCCTTCCTTGACCTGTCTGTCAGAATCATCGAGAACTTGCTCTGTGCCCTTGCTGGCACCACAGTGTGATTAAAAGTGAATATGCAGTAATTGGCAAATAATTAAAATTTGTTCATTACCTTATCAATTCTCTTAAATTTTCAAGGAAAATTTACTTAAGGTTTAAAATTTTAGTGAACTTTATGTGTAAAGAAATTTGATTTTTGTGACTTGGAAAGGCATTTATTCTTTTTCCTTTTTGCTTCTTCGCTTTCCTTTCTTCCTTTGTGATTTGCTACAAGTGCATGCTAAGCTGAACTAATATTAGAGACTAAATCTAATATGTTGCCATGAAGAGCAAAGTTTTCAGGTGGGATGCAATTAAAAACATGCTACCCTGTTGAACAGATGTTTTGATTCCATGATACTTGCAAGTTATTGTAAACACTCCCCAGGCTGCAGTTTTCTGAGCAGAGATTATCTACGTAACAATTTTATTACTTCCATGAAGAGATTACAAATCAATTTTTTAAATTGTCCCAAGAGACCAGTGCACCTCTCTCCCTAACTCTATATCCTCCATTAGAGACACCATATTTGCTCAACTACCCTCCCCACTCATCCATTAATTCACAAAGTCTATTGGATTGTTCTTATAAAATATCTCTCAAATATTTCCATTTTTTTCTTAGCTCTACATACCATTAACATAATTAAGTTTAGATCAATGTCTCTCAAAATTCAATATAATTTTAAATGTCTGTGTGAGCTTATAAGAATGAAGAATTTGACTAAGTGTGTCTAGTGTGGATAAAGATGCTGTGTTTCCTTTTTTTTTATTCCAGTCCAGTTCACCATCAGTGTATGTCTTAACAATTGTATTGCTTTATTTTTTTATTGTTTAATGATTTTTTATTAACTTTTTTTATTTATATATACTTGACATCAATTGTAATCCCCATCATGATATCACCAGTACACCATCACCTCAGTCCCCCGTGCTCCTGTCTGCCCTCAAACCTCCCCTTTTTTCCCTCCCCACCAAGTATCCCCAATTTGTCCTTGTCTTTTTGTTTTTGGTTTTTGTGTCTTTATTGTTATTATTATTATTATTGTTCTTATTCCTTTCCTTGATCCTTATTTGGTTCCCTTTTATTACTCCTAGGGGAGGAACCATCTGGTATTTTTCTTTTGCCTTCTGACTTACTTCGCTGAGCATCATCCCTTCCAGTTCCATCCATGTTCCTAAAAATGCGTCTAGTTTTTCATTTTTGATTGCTGAGTAGTATTCCATCGTGTATATGTACCACAGCTTCCCAGTCCACTCAACTGTTTTTGGGCATTTAGGTTGTTTCCAGATCTTACCTATTGTAAAGAGTGCTGCTAGAAACATAGGGGTGCAGGTATTCTTTTGAATCATGGTATTTGTGTCTTTGGGTATATTTCTAGGAGTGGGATTGCTGGATCCTATGGAAGTTCCATTCTTAGTAGATTGAGGGACCACCATACTGCTTTCCATAATGGTTGGACCAGCTTGCATTCCCACCGGCAATGTAAGAGCGTTCTTTTTCTCCACATCCTCGCCAACATTTGTTGTTGCTACTTTTTTTGATATGTGCCATTCTCACTGGTGTGAGGTGGTATCTCATAGTGGTTTTGA
>JAGFMF010011425.1:180871-276678 GCA_019455555.1 Galemys pyrenaicus | reverse complement strand
TTGACATTTTTATTGGAATAGTATTGAATCTGTAGATTGCTTTTGGTAGGATGGCCATTTTGACGACGTTAATTCTTCCAATCCATGAGCAAGGGATGTATTTCCATTTCTTTGTATCTTCTTGTATTTCTTTTAGCAATGTTTTGTAATTTTCTTTGTAAAGGTCCTTCACCTCTTTTGTTAGATTTACTCCCAAGTATTTAAGTTTTTTGGTTTCAATTATAAAGGGGATTTTTTTTTAAATTTCTTCTTCTTCAGCTTGGTTTGTTTGTATAAAGGAAGGCTACTGATTTTTGTGTGTTGATTTTGTAAGATGCTGTGTTTCTAACAAGCTCCTGGGTGCCATACGTGATGCTGTCAGTCTAGGACCCATCACTAAGTTCTAGATTATAGCAAAGTCTCCTTTCTGAGTCTTTTGCCTCTACTCTTTCCTATGCCATCTTTATAACAATACCAAAGTAAGAAATTTAAAATATAAGCTTGATCATACTTCTTTCCTGTTAGTGTAGGGACAGTGGTACCTAAAACTGATTAAAGGACAGCTAGCTCCTTATCTCTAGGACTCTAGAGATTTTTTAAAAAATGCTGCTGAGGGCTGATAAAAAGAATTCTCTGGAAGCATTTGCACTGTAAAGAGCAAAAAATACACCACTCCCCAGAGCGCAGGCATGATAGCACCCCAAAAACACCCTCCCCTGACCAGCAGGTAGGGTTTTAAAGGCCAGGGAGAACAAAGAGTGCCCACAGCAGGGGAGACAATCTTCCCATCCTAACAGGTTGCTAGGGCAATAAAACAATTTCCTGAAAAACACCTGTGAGTTCAATACATATGCTAAGATTGAACCCCTAAGACTGAGTATTTAGGGTAAGAAGAGTTGCCAAGGACATAAACATGGTGAATATACTAAGGTGGATTCTGATGAGAAGCAAGTGAACATAAGTAATAGGAGTAATCAGGCAGCTAGATAAAAACAGAAACTAATTGTGCCAGGTAAATCAGGAGAGGAGAGGTTTTTAAGAAAGTAAACATAATAAATAGCCTCAAATGCTGCATTTGCAAAATGTTCATCATTGAAATTACCTCTCAAAATCCACTTCTTGGAATTCAAGCATTGCCTACATAAAAATAATTTTAAAAAGTAAATCCAAGATTTAACAATCATTGGAGTGTAGGCTCTTATTTATACAATTGTCAACAGTTAAATAAAAATAAGTGAAATGGGCAAATAGTCTAACAAATGAGAACTTGCTTTTGTTAATATAGCATTGATGCATCATTTAATACAGTCGTTCCCCTTGTCAAGTGCCAGGCACCCTCTCCTCGGTTTCTTTGAGTTTCCACAAAAGTATCGAGTTCTTTAGGTTCTTGTGAGATACATGCCTAGAAAATAGGCAAGAGGTGCCATCCCTTGGTGGCACAGGCCTGAGAGGAAAGCAATGAGACCACCAGAAGAAAACCATCAGTGCCTCTCTTTCCCATTTAATCCCTTTTCTTCACTTATAATCACTCTCTCTTCACTTTGAAACCCTTTGATGCTTTCTACTATACAATATTGTGCTAAGATTTTTTTTTTTAAGCTTCATTTTTGGTCATTCTTTAAAAAAATTTCTCAGTTTCTTTATGAGCAACTAGTTCAATCACTTCTGTATTGTCTGACTCAATCAATCCTGAGAAAAGTTCATTCAAACAAGCTGGCTGGTTGGATATAAAAAAAGAGTGAAATGAAAAGGACAGGAAGGGGAAAGAAGTGAAAAACAAAGGAAAGCAAACTGCCTGCTTCGTGACTGAACTGTCACATCTCTATTGATAATACTGACAAATGATTTTCTAGTTATAAAAGGTAAAATTTGTGGGCTAAGGGCATTATCTACAGCCACCCCCTTCCACATCACCTCACCCTTCAAAAAATGAACTTTTTGATTCTTGACCCCAAGACTCTTTATGTGGGATGATGATCAATCCCCTGCTGTGAAGGTATGGCTTTATTTTTCTCTCAGTGAAGATGAGGTATTACATTAATTGGAAATAAATTTATCCTAATAGCTCATTATCTCTGCAGGAAACATTCTTGTTGACAAAGTGCTTAACCTGAAGAAAATTTTGTTAGTTACAATAATATTGCTCAGTCACTGAGTCAACATATCTACATATATTGAAATCTCTAGACACATTTAGCTTAAAGTATCACCACTGAGGATATCAGCTACCGCTTTTTTTGCAGATTTATGTGCTGACTGGTATAAAGCTACTTACAATACTGGACTATATTTTTTAAATCTTGAAAATGTAAACCAATGAGCTTTTAACTTTTTTATTTCATATTCATTCATACTATATTTCATTAAAGCCTGTATGTCACAAAGCCTGTATGTTTTCTCATGGGAACATCAAACACCCTGCATTATCTACCAGATGTAATGCAGAATATTTAAGGAAGTGATTCTTTATAGACAGCTAAATTTCCCAGTTAGGCTAAGCTTTGTTACTTTTATCTTTTTTTTTTCAAAGGTTTATTTATTTATACATACAAGAGTTGGGGTACAGGCCAGAGTCCAGGTCAATGAGAGGATTCACCAGAGACAGAGTGGGGAGCAGAACAGGCAGACTGACTGAAGCATACTACTGAGGGGAGCAGCTGGCAAGGAAAGAGAGGTCCGCTCCGCCATGTGGGTCCCCTCCCTGGCTGGTGGCAGGAGTCAAACTCATGCTGCAGTGGCTGCAGTTTGCTTCATAGTGCGTTGCTTAACCCACTGCGCCACTGGGGAGTCCCCTAAGCTTTGTTACTTTAAGCAAAGTACTTTATCCTAACCATTAGTTGGAAATGTTGGAAAATTCTCTATCTTCCAAATAAATGGTAAAGTGATCATTAGCATACTGTCATACATCAATACTATATTACATTATAAACACCAGTAAAACTCTGCTTACTGAAAAACTGAGAATCATTTGCTTTCATACTAACCAGTCTTTGACAGATGTGATTTTATATTATTAGATGAGATTTTTATTGCTTTTCTGTATTACTCCTATTATCATCAGCCCTCACATTTCATTGCCATATTCTTGTCTGCATCATACCCTTTCTTCCCCTTCTTTTTCACTACTTTAAATAGATCATGACATTAGGAATTAGATTACCAATCTCAACAGAACTGTGTATACATTAAATATAAATAGATACTGTGTAAATAACTGACTCTCTGGGAAAGTACATATATTTTGCTGCAGTGCAGTGTTGTGGTTGGGGGCTCAGAGCCTTTCTGCAATCCTCCTGTGCCAGATGCATGAATCTTCAGCTCTCTCCTTTGGCTGGATAGGGTATGGGGATGTGACTTTGAGGTATGTAATCTCTGAGTCCATGAATTTATACCAAAGGTGGAACTCCTAAGAATCTAGTTTCTAATATCCCTTGGAAAATTTTAGAATCCCAAATACCATTTAAGTAGTAGTGACAGAATAAAGTAGCTCATATTTGAGCCACAGGGAAGAATTAGTAAGGTACAACCTCCTATAACAGCTAAAGAAAAATCACTGCATGATTTACATGAATTTAGTTACTACTATGTAAAGATGATTCAATTCTTGTCACACACACAGGTGCTATTCTGTGATATTCAGATGCTCCCTGGAAACTGTATGTCGGATAGGCAGTGATAGACATAATGTAAAACACACATACCCAACAGGGGAAAAAATTGTCTCTCAGGAGGTGGAAATCCTTATATATGTATAGAGTACATATATCTGTATGTATACACACATATATAAAGTAAATAGATATATAGCATACATATGGAATTAAAATTTCATAGGGAATGATATTAGGAAAAAAATGTTTAAAAGACGACTGGGGTGAGAACACACTATGAAGGAAATTTTAAGAAGCATTGTAGTGAGACATGAAATGTGAGATTTGAAACGAGATGAAGGACAGGATGCTGGCAGACACACGTAAGAGAAGCAGAGCCTATAAGCATGGTATCTGTGTGTTCACCTGCCAGCCCTGTTGTCCTCTTCAGCTTTTTTTCATACTCACCCACACAGCACCCCTCATTCCAGCAAAACCACCTGCATTTTTCTGAGGTGACTTTTTGTTTCTTAAAGCTGATCCTTTGTGCATTTTGGCCTTTTGATTTCTACTTTCCCTCTTTACCTGCTAACTCATCCATAGGTGCCCAACTCAAGCATCTTTACATTCAGGAAGCTTTCCAAACACATGAAAAATAACAAATAAAAGTAAATAAAGCAGGATGCATTGATAACAGGCATGCTGTGCTATTTAAAGATGCTGATTTTGAGTAGAGACCCAAATAAAATGAGTATTTGTTGAAGAAATGCTCTAGGTAGAAAAAAAAACCAGAAGGTCCTAGAATAAGGTCATTTTGTTCAGGGTCATTTTATTTTAACATTGATGAGAAAAAATACTTCCAGCTGCCACTAAACAAAATGACATCATTCATGGAATTGCTTTTATTATACATCGTTTAGCATAAACTCATGAAAGGCTTCCATGTGACAACAACCAGCAATAGAAAAGAGAAGCCACACGGAATTAGGTTGGAGAGGCAATGAGGAGTCGTATTATATAGGGTATTTTAGTGTTAGGACTTTTGCATTTTCTATCAAATATGATGAAAAATGATTGCAGCATTAACAGCAAGGTTACCATGAACTAGTTAATGGATGTAAAAACTTTCTCATTCACTGCTGGATGAAGAGTGGATAGTGGAGGTACAAAAATCAAAGCAGAGAGGCCAATCAGAAAGCTAACAGGATGGTGCAATGAAAATGATGGTCACTTGGATTAGCACATTAGTAACTCAGAAGGTAAGAAATCATCTAAAATGCACATGGCCATATGGAAAACGCCCCAAACTGCTACAAACATTGTCTAACTACCCTAAGTCGATCAATGTCTTCCCCCTCAAAACTCTCATAACTATTTGCATATTATTCCTTTTACAATTGCAAATATCTGTCTTCTGTATGACATTATAACTTTTTTAATGGTTAATTTTATGTGTCAACATAACACTGAGTAACCAGATATTTGGGCTAATGTGATGGCATTCAGAAGCACAACATTTGGGAGGTGATTAGGTCATAGGAGTAGAGGCCTGCCCTGATCTTGGACTTTCCAACTTTCAGACCTATAAGAAATAAATTGTTTTTGTTTAGAGTACCTGTACCCCTATGTTTATTGCAGCACTATATATAGTTGGTAAGACCTGGAAACAACCCAAATGCCCAAAGGAGATGACTGGATCAAGAAGATATGGTACATATACACAATGGAATACTATTCAGCAATCAAAAAAGATAAATAGAGACATTTGTAGAAACATGGATGGAGCTAGAAGGAATTATGCCCAGTGAAATAAGTCAAAAGGCAAGAGAAAAATACCAGATAATCTCACTAGTAGGAGGAATATAAAGAAACAAACAAAAAACAGGGCTCAAGGAAAAGAACAAAAACAATAAAAAGCAATAGAACAAGAACCAAAAGACAAAGACAATTCAAAGGCACCATGAGGGTAGGTGGGGAGGGACTGAGATGAGGGCAGAAAGAGCACAAGGGACTGAGGTGACGGTATACTGGTGAAATGGTGGTGGGAACTCCATGGGGACTACAATTGGTATCAAATATGTATAAATAAATAAATTTAATAAAAAAAGAAGCAGACACTCCCTAGTAACACACACACACACACAAAATAAATTGCTTATGTTTATAAACTAACAATCTGTGGTATTTTGTTATAGCAGCTGAATGGATTAAGACATTTTAGCATCTGTAAGGCACACAGTATTAGTAGCTGACACCACCTAGTTTTAACAGCATGCTAAACATTTTAGAAGTGCTATTTCATTTGAAGCAACAAGGTGATGAGACAGGCATTATTTTTTATCTTATTTTCACACTGAGCTTTTAAACATCTTAAAGAGCTAGCTATAGAACCTGCTAGAAAGTGGTCATCATAGTCCTCAAACCCACTCCCTGAAAACAGAAACTTCATTTTTAACCATTTTGTATTTCTTCCATAAAAAAATGTTTTGTTCTTGATGTCTGAAGAGGCCAGATTAGTTTGAAATTAGATTGAATGAAATTATCAGTAATTATTTAAACAATGTGTGTAGTGTCTAGTGACACATGCCAGTACCTATATGTTATAGTTATTCTGGTACAAGAGGCTCTGACTTGGTCAGAAATGCTCTGATGTGGAGTATCACAGGAGTACACATGTGGGGTTTGCCACAGTATAGTGGTTGGTTATGTCAGCCCCAGTAGGCCTTCATAATCCTTTATAATCCTTTGGAGCATAACACACTGTTGACAATTTTTAAGTAAAATGATCCATCCTTCATTTATTGCTGAAACTGCAGCAGAATTGCTAGGATGATGATGATGATGATGATGATGATGATGATGATAGTCGTTCTGACTTATTTTCCAAGGCATAGTGAAAAATAAGTATTCCTCTACTCACTCGAGTATCTTTTCAAGTGATGAAAATTTGTGTTCTTAATAATAGACAAAATATGATGCAGGTACAAAGCACAATGAAGTATTAGACACTACCACTGCAAAGCATTTTTAGACCACAATCAAGTGTAAATGAATAAACAAACAAGCAACGAATTAAATACACAACTTTGGCTTTACTCTCACAAGCTGCTGACTAAGCTTAGCAACCACCAACATGAAAACACTTTCCTAAGTGAGACACATGGGAAGAACCCCCACTGCATGTATGTTCAGTAAAGACAAGTTTGATGATTTTCTGGCAAATGACTCTCTTTCTTCAGGATGACAAAATACAATTAAATTATTCAGCATAAGTTTCTTTCTATGGTAAAAATTCCTTTCTATGGTAAAATCCATTCTTTAGCTGACATTGGAGGTTGGGCTGCTACAGAAAACTGGACAGAAGAGGTACACTGTGTTTCTCTCTTGGCTTACACACTATGCTACACAGACAGTTTTGTTCTCATCACTTCTTTTTCCACCCACTCTTCATTTGTGACTTCAGAGAGCCTGCTGTCTTTGTGTATATCTAATCAATCTTTATTGAATTAATCCCAAACAATGTGGCAAACATGAAAATTACAAAATAGTAGCAGGAAGGCTGTAGCTTTCAGGTCTGCAGAATCAGTGGGTTCATTTTTCCAGTCTTTACCATCTTTTCAATACTCAACAAAGTCCCTGGTTTTAAAGAGAATGCTGTATTTGCAAATCAAAGGATAAAGTTCACTGAGTTATTCTAAAAGTGAAAGAAAGCTCCTTCCCTGAGGTCAATAGCAATGTTTTTTACCGTGTTGCTTTGACAAGTGAAATCTTTGAAATCAAGAGAGGTCTGCTGAGCCATGTGGGCCAGCTCCCTGCCTAGGGATTGAACTTGTGATGCAGTGGCTGTGGATAACCTCCCAGTGCTGCAACTCAACCCTCTGCCCACCAGGGGTTGTGGTGCCCTGACAAGTGAAATCTTATGACACCCCATACTTTAACTTGTAACTTTTTTTTCTAATGGTGAGAGGCTTTTTGTTGTTGTTGTTTGTTTTTATGCTAGGGAGACAAAAAATGGGGTGAATCAATGAAATAAACAGAATCTGAGTTGAAAACACACATACCTATGGAGGGCTGGTCTTGGGTGATGTTGGACAGATGGTGAAAGAAGCAGCCCTCAGCTCCAGCAACCTCCAGTTCATCCTTCACATCCCAGAGATAGCTCTTCCCCATTCTCCAGCAGTTTTTCAGCTCTCTGCCAAAACCTCCCTACAGAGTGAAGAGAAATTATGATAATATGTCATACTTTACTAACAGCACTGGATGTAAAATCAACTGAGCCCCAGTCCTTCCTACCTCCACTAGTTACTAGTGTTTTATATCTTAGGGCAAATGCTATAATTCTGTGTTCTCATCTGTACAATGGGGAGCTCTCCTCACTGTTTACTTCACAAACCTACCTTTAGGGTCAAGTAAGAAAATGCACTGTTACAGTCTACAAAATCTAAACTTTGTGCAAATATAAGGCAAGATAATTTTGATTTGTTTATCTTGCACATGGTGCTCCATGAATACTCTGTATGATTACTAAATGACTGCATTGTCTCATTTGACAAATGTTATCATTCAGAAAGATATTTGCAACTCCACAGGGGTAAATCTGACATAATTGAAAAGGGAATCTTAGCCACTAATGCCATTTTTTAATAATCAGTAGCATAATCATATTGCATAATTAAAATCAATTGTTATTATATTGTTATTATACCATGAGACTGGTCCAGGAGCAGTAACCTAAAAATTATAGACCAATTTGGTCATCCTAATGGGACTCATGTTGTAGTCACTTATGGTTCCTTTACCAATGGTTCTAACCCCTAATGAGTTCAATTGCATACTAGAGAGGCTGGAAAATAAAACAAAACAATAAATTACTTTTCTAAGATTCCTTTGAAGTGGTGGTAGGCCTGGAACTTATTTACCAATCAGAAACCACAGTCATATTTCAACAACAAAGGTGAGTGCATGAGGTAAATGGACCAGTGCCTTGTGACAAGCACTGTAGTCAAGGCATCCGGGAGTTATAGGTCAGCTATGGCAGCACACCTTGATTTCATTGAGTCTGAACTTCGTAATAATTGAGAAATGGTTGTGTTTGGCAGAATCTACCTGCAATTGACTGGACTATGTTTTCCTCTATTAGGGACGATAGGAACAAAGAGTCATATATTATAGCAAATAAGACAAGTAAAATGACATTTCTGTACCACAAACCTTGTGAATATGAAAAACCACTTGCGATATCATCTATCTTGAAGATGGTTCTGTGTCGATTCATATAAATTGATCAGTCATTTAACTGCTGTTAAGGTATATTGTGTTTTAATTTTCTACCTAGGCATCTCTAAAAATCATTGAAAACGTGGGAATAATCAGTTTTAGTAGGTGCACAAGAGTTTCTTTTATGTTTACACCATAATTTATGGATACAAGACTTCATTTTTACACATTTCTGTAATACATAGTTGCTATACTAAAAACTCTGTGCTAAAAATTCTTTTGACATTTTTAACTATTTCCTATAAAATATCCAAAATCAGTCTTTATGTTAATACTTTTGGTTATTTCCATATAGTCTATAAGATTTTAATTTTAAAAAATCTCTCAAGTGAATATTTTATATACTAACAATTCTCACAAAAGAAACTGGAAATGAAGTATTCCCCCCATTTTAGCATTCCACAATATGGAAATTCAAAAATAACTTTTATTTGTATTTATATCTGTTCAGAAACCATTTAAAAATATTTTCTTTTTTTGACTCTGATATAAATGAGAATTTATAATAAATACTCTCTCCTTTTGGCTTCCAGGCCCAGGTTGGGGGTCCTATGCCTGTGGACTTCCTGGATTCTTGGAGTATGAACTTTAGTTCCTATCAGGGACTATCTCACCACCCTCCTATCAGAACCAAATACCTTTACCTTTACTCTCCAAACTCTTGGTCAGCTGATCCTTCAGGTACATACCACACTTGCTAAGTCAATGCCATCAGTTGCGGTGCCAAGTCAGTGCATGAGTTTCAGAGAAGAACTACATTGATGTAACCATGGAAGTGGACCCTTTGACCATTAAGCTAGTTATCAAGATCTTTCTGGAAATGGTTCAGTCTGGCAGCAAAACTTCTGCCAGTTCAACCTCTACTGCTGCTAAAGCCCAGTTCAACCTCTCAAGATTTAAATCCTGAAGAAAGTGAAAAATTATTTTCACATTACTGAAATTGAAAAATCAAAAAAAGAAACAAAATTAAGCAAAATGGTGAGTACATCTTGCCTGTAGCAATTTTTGAATTCAAATTATGGGTGATTGTCAAAATGACCTGCAACATTTCCATTCTATTTATCCATGTCATCCAAACATCCTACAACAATGTCTGTTTTCAACTTAAAATTTTAAATCAAAGACTGTCTAGGGGGAAATTAAAGACTGGAAGTGAGACCCAGTCTGCAGAGGAGGGGATGGAGAAAAGGCAAGAGAGAAAAAGAGGAGACAAAGGAGAAAATAGAACAAATGAGAGAGGAGAAAAGGGAGGAGCTGGAAATAAGTGTTTTAAAAGAACCTGTAAAATTTTTTTTCTTGATTGCTTGTTTGGCTGGTTGGTTTTTTTGTTTGCTATTTGGGCTTATTTATTCTTTTAAGGTTTTTTTTTTTTTTAATTTTATTTCCTTTTGTTTCAAGGTATGCAAGGTTTCAATTGATGGAATACTGTTAATTTTCTTCCTCATAAAACATTTTTGATTCTCTTCACCTTCTTTGATTTCTGGACTGTGTAGCTACACAGCACTGGCAGTTAATATCAGAGTGTGGTGATGGCAGTAACTTGCTGGTAAGAGTCATATGTGGAGAGCACGCACATGTGGGCAGAGCTGCTCAGAGCAGGGCAGAGGCCAGCTGGCTTGCAGGGAAGAAGAGGCTTAGACCTGAGCCTGTCTTGTCCTTTATCTGTATATATTAAATAAATTAAGTCAATATTCTTTGAAGTCAAGTTGTTACTGGCTCAGAATTGGGGCTGTTTAAATAATGAAATAAATTTTATATTAAAAAACAAGAATTGGGGCCTCTGAGTTCAATCTCTGGCCAGGTCACTGACCCACATGGCGCAGCAGACCTCTCTTATCTGGCCTGCTGCTTCCCTCAGCAGTGTATTTCAATTTGCCTGTTCTGTTTTCCACTCTGTCTCTGGTGAATCCTCTCATCCCCCTGCACCTCTGGCCTGTACCCTAGTTCTTGTATGCATAAATAAATCAATTTTGGGGGGAAAAAACCCACAAGGATTGTGATGTTTTAAATAGCCCAAAATGTCCCACCAAAATCCACAATGTAAGCATCTGTAAATGGAAGCCCAGAGACTCTCTTCCTGAGAGCAGCATAAGGCTTGGGAGGGGGATGGGGAAGTAGTTGAAAGGGGGTGATAGAGGAAGAAAGCATGAAGGTCAACCCCAATCTGCCTTCCTAAGAAGCCTAGATTTTGACAATTTTCTCAGTAACAGAACATGCTTCCTCTGATACTGATATATGAACCGTCTCTATAGCATAGCGTACTTGTGAGAAACTTTCTCATGCCTCACAAGATCCATCCTTCCTCTTACTCTGGCATAAAATGGAGATAAATTGCTTTACCAAAGCTTTCAAGGAGTAACAAAAGTAGAATATTTTGTAACCACTTTTTTTCTTTTCATGTGAAATCTCTAATTAGGGCATTGTTATAAATGACAAGAAATTCCCTTTTATTTTATTATAACCTGATACAATTTTAATTTCTAAGAAAACTTTGACATCATAAAGGCAGAAAATGGGTGTCTTCTCTGTCAATAAAATACTTAAAATTTTGAATAAGATTTAGTACACCTCAAGATTAAAGAGATTTCAAGAGAAGCACTAGTCCTTAAATTACCAAAATATTCATTGATTCAAATCAGGAATATGTATCTCAACCCTGAAGTTACAAAATTGGAGAGATAAAGATTTCTTCCAGTGGTACTTGTAAACTGAGATTTACCTATTCAGATGTAAAATATTTCATTTATAGTCACTCCTTTAATATACTGTTCATCACTTGTTTAGTTACTGAGAGCTTTGAACAGCTATTTTGGAAGCATTACCTTGCTTGAGAATCAGGTGGCCTAACAGCTTGTACCATGCACTCCCAATCTGCTGCTTTTTGAAGTGTAAAGGATTTGATTCTTTTCACTCCTCAAGTATGAAACCTTAATTTTCATCAATGAGTCTTTTGACCCATAATATTTCTCTGCAATGTCTGAGACTATTAATAACCTTCTTTAAAAATAATACTCTCTGATTTCTGGTTTTTCACAGCATTGTATTATTCTAAGGTTCCCCTTTTCTCCTTTATATTTCACACATTTTAAAATAGCAGCTAGTGGTTCTAGGGGAGTGGGAAGAATATCATAAGATCTGCAGTGCAATTTCAGTTTTATTACTTACAAGCTGTCTGACTTCAGGCAGGTCATTTACTTCTTGTTCATTCTTATTCTTACTCAGGCATAAAGTGCAGATAATTGTTTTACCAAAGCTTTTAAGGAGTAATAGAAATAGAATACTTTGTAAACCACAAAGTTATTTAAAACATAAGATATCATCTGAGGGTGCTTCATTCTCTTGTCTTCCAACGTGGAGCCTTCCCCTTGACCCTATCTTCTCTCAAAGTTTCTATACTGATGACAAATTTAAATTTTAGTTCTGACTTCTGTCCCTGTCTTCAGTCCCCTCGCCAGTTGTCTAGACATTATGTATCCTCAAAGTCATAGGCCTTGTTTTCCATGTCCTTGCATATTTGCATATTTGAGACCAACATGCACAAAACTAGGCAAGTCTCTGCAAACCTAGATTTATTTCCAAATTTCCCCATTTTTCATAAATGTCACCAAAACCCTGGAGCCACCTATACATCATTGTTCTTCCCACCTTTGATATTCAGTCTAGAATCAAGTATTTTCGATTTTTACTTTCCCGCCCCTTTTGCAACTATATCCTTTTTAGCTCTCATTACCAACCTGGTTTTAACTTCCATTATTTCTTCTTGGGTCTGTTTCAATAGTCCCTTGGTTAACTTCCCCAACCACATCCTTTTTTAATACATCTAGTTGGATTGCTACCAGATTCTTTGTCTGAAAACTGTAAAACAAGAGTCTGGGATTAAGAACCTACACAAATTCAGATTTGTGTATGTTTGCCTGGTCATTGCAGAGAATTAAAGACTTTAAAAGGGTACCATCATCAGAAAAGAAGGAAAATTGGCCACACTTATGATTAGATATCCTCTAAAATGGCTCCAGTGATCTTTCTCCCATTGGATTCATACAAGGGAATGTAATTCCCTCCCCTTGATTGTGGGCTGATGCTTCTAGAAATAGAACATGGCAAAAGTGATGAGATGACACTTCAGAGATCAGATTTTATACACACACACATACACACATACATAAGCCACCAATAACATATAACTCATTTTGCTGGCTCTCACTCACTCTTCCCCTTCTGAGAGAAGTCAGCCACCATGTTGTGAGCTAACTTCACAGGCCATTGTGAAAAAGAACTGGCACCCCCACAAGTCAAGAGACCTGAGCCCTGCCAACAGTTAGGTGAGTGAGATTAGAAGCAAACCATCCCCAGTGAACCTTCAGATAAGACCACAGCTCCTGCTAATATCATCCTGTATATTGCAGTCTTATGACGAATCCTGGCCAGAAGATCCAGCTAACCTATGCCCCAATTCCTGACTGATAGAAGCCTTGAAATAATAGATGCTTGTTGCTTTAAGCTGTTAATTTTTAGGATAATTTGTTTTACAGCAATTGATAACTAATGGAACAGTTTGGTATGTGTAAATCCATTGTTTTCTGGCTGTTTTTTCACCCCATACAACTAGTGGACAGAACTCAGGGTGCTGTATGGCACCAAATTCAGATGTCTTCATGTCAAACAAAACAAAACACTTGAAGAGTAGGTGCAATGTCAATAAACTTAATTGGCCAATATAAATTTAACCTCATAACTTATGTGATACCTGCTAACACATTAATCCAATCTTTTCTAGGCCTCTCTCTTCAGCTAGACCCATATGATTTAAAAACAGAAATTATATAATCCTTAAGTTCATTTCACAGGATTATTTTACTTTACCACTGCAAACTCTTCATTTCTTACAACGTGCCTATCATACTTGTCCCTGGAAAAGATTAAAATCATGCTTTGGAACAACTGCAAGTTGCAAAAAACTTCCTGGTAGGATAATATTTTGAAATATCATTTGATAAAACGTTTATATCTGGTAATTCTTGTTGACAAACTCTAGCAATTATCAAGTATAAAGTGACATTACTTCAGAGCATAAGCAGAGCCAGCCAAGAACAAAGAAAAAACTATTCATCTTTAAGGTTCCAAAATAAACAAACATTAGGTACATGGTGTCACGAAAGCTCCAGTTTTCTGTCACAACAGTCTTGTGCCTGAGAAAGGAAAGAATTTCTTAATTTCTTCCTTTAAAAATAGTCATAAAGTATAGAAATTTACTATAAGTTGTGGGAGAGACAGGATTTTAAAGACAATTTCTCGTTGCATAGTAGGAGACGTGGAAAATCTGGGGGGAGGGAGACTGATGAGGTGAGTGTGGTGACTCTGATTGTATTTCAGCTCTAACTCCTCTTCTAGTGTGGAAACACTAGTGAAGAAAACATGAAGGAAAGGAGAGGTAGAGAGATCTGAGGGCAAATATGATTTACATTTCTCTTCTTAATTACCGTCAAAATGGTCTGAATTGAGATGAGGTGATTGCTGTTGGTTAGAAACAGCTACTATCTGTGTTCATATAAAGGAGAAGACTCAAGTGAATATATTTGTTTCCAATTCCCTAGGATTTATGCAAGTCAGGGTTAGGTCCAGAAGCTGATCCCTAGGAGATCTAGTAAAATTATCCAAAGGGCACTTGGATCAATGGGTTCTTAATGTGGAGTTGAAGCATGTAGATGTCAATACTAGAGTCCACAGATATATGAACAACAACTGATGACACCCCATACAGAGGTAGAACCAATTGTTTTAGAGTATCATAAATTTTAGAGACAATTAAATAGCCAGAGAGGTCAGAAAACACCATAGGTCAGCAAGTGAACCAGACTATGCTGCCCCTGTGATTGTGAAGTTTCAAAAGTTTCCTGGTACCCACATGCCATTTGGAGAAAGGGCATAAGAAAGTGAAAAACTGAGCATATATTCCTAAATATGAATTAATCTAGAAGACAGAAATTTTCTTTAAAAATATTTTTAATCAGAGAAATTAAGGTTCTTATACCTATCTCCAGCTCCTCTAGTCCTCTGTATCCCTTTTCTCAATCAATGCAAATCAAAGCTTCAGGGAAAGTTGACTTTTAATTGCACAATACCATCATTTCAATTCTTCCATTTGAATCATGTCTCTAAATCTAATATCCTATAAATATTTTTTCCTTTCCAAATACATGTGGAGAAAAATGAGGACCATGCAGGGTCCTAAGAGTTAGTGTTTAGTTCTGAAGAAGTTTCCAGCAGAGCAAAACCCTATAATCTACCCAAAGAGGGATACAAAACTTCAGTTGCATAAAATGTGGGTGTATTAATTTGCCAGGTAAATGAAATGAGAGATCTGGTGAGTTGGCCAGTCACTGATCACTATGTCCAAATTTACATGAGACCCAAATTCATAATGTCTCCAGGTACTTCATCTGGGGATGAAGAGAGTATTTAAGAAACATATTGATGTCAATTTTTATCTCAGAATAGCCAAAATGAAGATTGCATTACATGTTGTGAGTATCTGGACTATCAACAGACTGTGGGAGTCCACAGGTGAGGATCTCTGGTCTAATTTTAAAAAAGTATTTATAATAGAATAGCACCCACTGTTTCTCCTTTGAAGAGATTAAACCCTTATAACGTCCAATATAAAACACAATTATTCTTAATGATTTTGAGAAAAACTGACCCATTCTTTCCAACAGTGTTGGTGAGGTTATATTTTACAGTGACTCAGGAAACTCCAAAAAAATTATTTCCCACTTAGCATAATTTCTGCTACAAAAATCTTAGGTTTATACCTTTCTCCTCAAACTCCCCCAAATAATACCTTATTTTGAAATTATTTATTGACACTATTGATAAAAAAAAATAACCTGTCCCATTTCACAGATTGGGAGATAGAAAATAGAGTATTTCTTTCCCTTTTCTGGGCATTTGAACCCATCCCTGCTGCAATGGTCTATTCAGTCTCCTCACTGAATTATGGTAAATGTGCTTTGCCTTCAAATGTAAAAGAAAATTTCAAAACCACATTTATTTCAGTTATTGCAAGGGTGTTCACTTTTCTCAAGCAAATGAATCCATTTACTGCTATTTTCTCAAGCAAATGAGTCCATTTACTGTTGATAGGCTCCACCATTCTATCCCACCTGATGTGAGATAAATGAACACATGGACTGGTGGAAACTCACTCCTTTTTCCCTCCACTTTCCATTCTAAAACTCCTAGATTAGCATTTCAAGTCATGATTGAATATTTAATCCCTGTGATGACAGAACACTTCAGAGAAACCTTCTAAGACATCTCCTGTGGTGCTCTCCAAACCCATTAACTTTCATTGCTTCTGGTCTTAGACAATCAAAATCTTACTGATTATGGATGAAGGAAAAGTAGCAGAAATTTTCAGTAAGTATGACATAACAATTCCCTGCACAGCTAGACAATAGAAATGATGCATATAAACCTAAGTATGACTATACTGTTGCTTAAAAGAAAAGTCATGTATGCCTAAGAAGCATTTTAGTTTTCTTTATCATGAATGTCAATTGACATTTGCTCCATAGCTTATGAAGTTCTCTATTTGGCTGGCTACACTGGCATGATATAAAACAAAGTTCTTAAAGTTATTATAGGTAAATAAAGTATACTCCTCATGCTTTCTGTGTTATAATTATCACTGTTTAATAGGTCTTTGTAAAGGGGATATTTGAATTTTCAAATAAAAGGGAATGAGCAAGCAGAGTCAAAGAACTAATAAATCTTCTCATAAATGAGCTGTGGTTAAAAAAATAAAAAAAGAAATTCTAGTAGCAAATTGTCTCTGACACTTCCCACCCATAAAATCAACCTAAAGGGAAAGAATAATTGTTCAACAAATGAGGAAGTTCCTGCTGCATGGTATGTAAGTCTTCATGGGATATAAGCTAAATAGGTCACAGAACCTCTAAAGCAGTTCTTGTTTGTTGTCATTTCTTCCAATGTGAGATAGGATATTTTTGTAAATAATAAATATATTACAAACCACTGGCCAACCTTACTAGTATTTTCCTTTTTTACTGGAGATGAATATTTAGAAACAATCTTTCTACTAGAGTGTTATGCTAAGAAGCCTAGACCAGCATTTGGTATGTACAGGTGCCACTTGGAGACTACTCTTGTACTCTCCCTCACTTTTGCCAGTTTTTTTAATACTCATTTTTAAGTAAAACAGAATACACATGTTTTTCATTCATTTGCAACTACATGTTAATACACTTCTGCAAGAATTATTTCTTAGAAAGGATTTGAATTCTGTGCATAATAAATTATTTTGAACACTCTTATTCTCTGCAATGTACAAGGTTTGAGCCAGTTGGTGAGTAAAACACATTTGATAACCCTAATTTTACTTTTTGATATATTAATCTGGTATCAAAACTTTTAAAATCAGCTAACTATAATGCACCCTTTATTTTTTTTTCACATGACCAATCAATGGAGACTATGAATTTAGAGTATAATTTTGGAAACAAAATAGCAACTACAATATAGAAAACTAGTAACATTTAATAAAAAGTTTTTCAAATTTTGAATACCTAAACTTTAGATTAGTAAAATAGCTAGTTACTTAATAATCTTTGCAACTGCTATATCAGAGGATGATTTAAAGTAAAGGTTACTATTTTAACTTATTGTATCATTGAAAGTTATCTTTATTTCATGAAAGACTGCACATAAAGAAGGATAATTTGAGTCAATAACCTCTTACTAAAGGTCTTTTATTCACTTTACTGCATTCATATTTTTAGCTATGAGGTGTCCTAGCTAGGTTTTTTTTTTTTTTAATTCACAGAAAATGTCATTAGTAGTCTTCAAGTCATTCACAACAACACAGCAGTTTAGGACATATTTTTATTTATACACTGATAACTTCATTACTTCTGTTTTTGTAGGAATCCTATGTAAAAATTCAGTAATTAAATGTCATATCCTCCCAGCATTTCCATGCTGCTATTCTCTGAAGAAACCATGTGGTAAACATAGTGACATCTATATCCATTTAAATATGATTATGTAAGTTATGACTAGCATGGAAGCACCATACAAATTCTAAAAAAAAAAAAAAATCAAACTTATACAAAAGTGAAATTTTTAAAAAACATTCAACTACCAAACAGGAATGAAGATTCTTTCCCTGCAGTGGCACTCAATTGATACTTCATATTAAAACGTCCAATTTCCAAAAATATCACTGCTGGTATTAATTAAATCTGAACCTCTGGTGGTCGGTCCCAGACTTCACTATTTTCTCCAAGCATTACAGATAATTTTTATGTGAAGGCAGATTTGAAAATCACCAATTTAAGGGAACGGAAATTAGAAATTAAACATACGAGTAAAGTACAAGTTGTAACGTGGCTCAGTGTGAGATCCTGACATTAGTCTTCAGGGCATGCCAAAATCAGTCTTTAATACCTATAGCACGAAATGCTGAGTCATTTCTCTGAAACGGATAACTTGAATAATAGTTTCGCTATTTCTTTATAGACCTGATTATATCTTAGGCTTCACAAAGGCACTATTTATTTCACAAATATTTATAGAGTTCCAGGCAGTCTGCTAGACACAAATGACCTATAGCAGAAAAAGCCTAGTCTGAGGCCCATAAACCATTTTACCAACCATTCTACTTCCCTCAACACATTGACATTAATAATCACATGAATTTCTCCCACCATGGATAATTAGCCTTATGATAGTAAGCCTGACACCACTGTGGTATATATATATATATATATATATTATATATAATTAGTACTGATATGATTTTTAAATGACAGCTATGAATCCATTCCCAGAAGGAAAAGGCTCAATTTGATGGCTATAAATATAACAATGAAATCATTAAAAAACTCTTCACACAGCCAGGCATATATGTAAATACAGGGAGCCCTAGTAATCTCTGGGTGGCATGTTGAGTTTTGGTTTCAGGATTGCTAGTTTGGTTCAGGTATGGCTTAGTCTACTAGAAGTGTTCTCTGAGGGTTGTAACTGGTATAGAACTTTTTTTTCAGAGGCCAGAGAAAAAAAGAACATAACCTTGGAGGAACTTAGAATGAGGGAATGAAGGAGGTGAATTTGTTTATTTCCCTGGGGACAGCCTCCAGCCTCCATCTCTCTCTCTCTCTCTCTCTCTCTTTCTCTCTATCACACACACACAAACACACACACACACACACACACCCCTCTGCCCCGAACCCCCCAGTAAGAAAGCTGTTTAATGGTTGTTGTTACCAGAAATTAGTTTTGGGGAAAATGTGACTGGAAGAGAGTTCTTCTCCACATACCTTGAGAATATCTGTAGCTCTGTGACTAATATCCTTTTGCATATGTGTTACTAACAACCATTCAATAGAAATGGTGCAAGGTTAGCAAAGCTTAAACATACACAAGTATATGATCATTGTTTTGGGTCACTATATGATTATTATAAATATGCCACCTTTTTACAACTCCATGCTTTTATTTCTTTTTAACTTTTGACACATTTCATCCAATTCTCCTACCCCTACCCCAACTCTGCAACCACCAATCTGTTCTCTGTATCCTTGAGATTACTTTTGTTCTTGTTCAGATTCCCCATATATATATAGAGAGAGAGAGATGAGTACAAAATTAGATGTAGTTTTAAGTTAGTTCAAGAAACAGGAAACACAGTATCTCTAAAGTTTTGAAACAAAATTGCTCTGGAACTCACATTTAAGAACATTCTAAAAAAAATAGTTGATCTATACTCATCAAAAATGTCAATGTCATGACAGGCAAGCAAAGACTGACTTCCAAATTAAAGAAGCCTGGGAAGACTTAAAAGCCAAATGTATCAAGTCAAGGATATCCTTTCCCTACAAAGGACATTTTTGGGACAGTTGGCAAAATATGATTGTGATCTGTTGAATAGTAACTAGTATTATATATATATATAATACTAATACTGTATTAATTTTCTGATTTGTGTAATTATAAGAAATACCTTCATTTTAAAAATGGACACTGATGTATTGAGGGGTAAAAGGATAACATGCATGCAACATAATCTCAAAAGGACAAAATCAACATGTATATGTAGAAATACTGAATTAGTAGAATGGTAGAAAGTCAATTTTTTTTTTTCAGAATTTAAGATAGAGTAGATTAGAGGTTTTTGTGTATTTTGGAATTTTCAGTAAACCTGAAATTGTAGCAAATGAAAGTAAAAACTTCATTTTCTCAGAAAAAAATTTCATTTAAAATTTTTAGAAAAGCATAAAGAAAAACATAACAAAAACCTATATTACCTCCAACTAGGTTAAAATGTATCTAATATTGTCCTATTTAAAATCATTTTTAAAGCAAAATATTACTTCTTAACATTTTATGCAGAAAATATTATTGTGTGTTTGTGTATTAAAGAAAAGGAGAAGAATGGCAAAGGTTGTAGGTTTAATAGTTTTTAAGTTAAGAAACAATCAAGCTCAGAATGTAAAGTTACATTCCGGAGTGTCCTCAGAGACTTCATATGAAACCTGTAACAAAACTAAAATTTAGAACATAACTGAGTTACTCTTTAAACAGTCTTTTCAGTTTCTACAGAAAAGCAAGACAAAAAACCAGTACTCTCCATACAACAGGCAAAGAAAAGAAAGTACTTTACTTACTGTCCTTATATTATTAGAATTCACATAGAAAGTCACTTCAGAGGTGATATTTAATTGGAACTATAATGTGAAAAAGGACAAAATAATACAAAGACCTTTCAAGAAGGTCCTGGAAAACAGCAAATAGTATAGTATAAAAGGGTAAATACTGATATAACATGTGATAACAAATGCTAAAACCAATGATAGAAATTAAATCCTAAAAAATTTGCCACCAATATTTAGTTTTTGCACTTTTCTTTCTCTGAGTTTTTGGCAACATCTTTTTCTAGGAAGGATAAGAGTGACCGCTTGGTGTGCATTTGGCTCGAAATGGTAGTCAGAATACAGATTACCCTGGTCATTCACCATATCTGTTCTTCCTCAGATATCTTCATGCAGATACTCATCTTTTAGGCCTTTGGTCTTACTTTCTTTGGTAAATAGAAGAAAAGCAAAGGAAAGATAGAAATCCAAGACCAATCAGTAATTAAGCACAAGAAAAAAATGGAACAAATCCATATCACCCCTATGAGAAGGAGGAATTGTTTGCAAGGTTTGGCTACTGGAGCATGGGGCTCAGTCACTCTGAGCAGAGAGGGCAACTAGGGTTCCTGGGAATCAGACATGCTGGCTCACCCACATACCCATCTTTTGCTTTACTTTCTCTCTGACTCTTTTTGTTTCTTGCACTTTTCATTATTTTTCCTTTCTCTTTTATACTGTCCTACAAAAATAAATAAATAAATTATCCTCCCAATAAGGTTAGCAGTAAAAGCTTAGACGTGGTGATTGCACTCTAATGTCTCCTTAGGAATGTATAAACAGTCTCCCACCTTTCTCAGATGTCTTGCCCTGGTTCCTCTTTTTGTCAGGCAGAGGATAAATCTGAGGTGACATGGTAATAACTTTTTCTCCTATAATCTCATCAATATGAAAAGAAAAGACTCTTTCATTATGAGTATGTCTTCAAGTTGTAACTAAGACTCCCTAGCCTAATTGAGTAAAATTATTTCTTTAATAATTTTATGTCCTTGCATGGGGAAAAACCCCACCATCATCACTGAATGTTATGCTATGCACACCCCTCTTATTACTGAGGAAAAAAGTTACTACCATCAGCACTTGCAAACACTAGAAGCAGGACCTAGAAACAGAGGACCTAAGTTATGAGTTTCCTCTATTTTTAGTATTTTACAGACCCAACAGGAACTTTAAGATGTTCTCTAAGTCCCTTTCAAGTCATCTATGATAATTACATCTATGATAATTACAAATAATTAATAAGAAAAAGTAGGCTTTCAAATTGAGTGTTTTACTCTGTCTTACCAGGATTAAGGATTCAATTTAGATCAACTTTTTGATGGCAGATGTATACATAAGTTGCTAGCTCAGTCCCTACCCCTGATCATTTAAAAGCACACATACAGGGTCTCCCTGGTGGCACAAGGGGTTGAGTTCAGCACTATGGGGATTCCGCAGCCACTGCAACATTAGTTCGATCCCTGGCCAGGGAGGGAACCCACATGGCACAGCAGACCTCTTCTGCCTTGCCTGATGCTCCCCTCAGCAGTATATTTTGGTAGATCTGCCTGTTCTGCTCCCCACTTTGTCTTTGGTGAATCCTCTCACAGGCCGCCCCCCAACCCCGTGCCTCTGGCCTGTACCCCAGTTCTTGTATGCATAAATAAAATAAAATAAAGGACAAATACAGAATATTGAAATTACTTCTAATAATTTTCAATATATGGATATGGAAGTTTTGATTTTGCTCAATTCAGTCATATTCTTAAAGATATGCATGAAATGTTTCTGAGTAGCTGTGCTATATGCCCACCATACTTTCCTTTTTCTGTTCACATAAGAACATTTAAGAGTTTACATTTAATATTGTTGTTAATATTAGTGTAGTGACAGAGTTAGGGGAGAGCCCCAGCAATCTAGGAAAAACATGGTGTCATGTTCCATGTCCATATCAGTAAACAGTGCTAAATGCCTTCCATAGTCTAATTTTGTTGGTCTTAACATGTGAAAGATAATGAAAGGTTAAACTGTACAACTAGCTTTTGAAGGCTATGTCAAAGGGGCTTTAACAAAGAAAATAATAAATACTCAATACCATCTTTAGCTTTAGATATAAGGAAAACAGATTTAAAAAAAGACTTAAAAAGAAAAAACAAAAAACACATGTCCAGAGATCATTTTCAGGGATATAACGATAAAAGAAAATTTCATCCCTCAGTGATGGTGTGTGGATATCAGATTGCTTAAGTATATATGAAATTTGGATTTTTTTTTTACCCCAACTGGTAGAATCACCTCTCTCCTATCTTTTACTTACTGATGCACTGCCTCTTCATCAGCAGAAAGAATAAAGCAAATAACCTGTTTCATGGAGAATAAAGGATGCCTCTCTACTTAAATAACTAGTCTTGCTGGTAGAACAGCCCTTAGATATTACCTATTTGCTATGTCCTTGATGTTAAGAACAATGTACCTATTTAAACTGTAAATGAGATTAAAACCTCAAAATTTATTTCTATTGTTGCATTTTTTTTCATACCATTGAGATGAGGTAAATGAGAGATGCACAAATATGATTGTTAGAAATATTTATTTCTTCTAAATAGAACACAATTTTCCTTTTAAATGGAAGCTGCTATAAATTTGGGATATCTACTGTGTTCCTGTTTTTATTATCCCTACTGAAAAATTTCTAAGAAATAAATAATTTAAATAGTTGAAGTTATAGGGGCAACTTGGTTACTGTTGCTTTGGAAACTGGTTCTTCTGTACATGTAGTGCATGGATGCAATTGACATTATACCATCATTTTTTAAATATCAAAAATAATTATGAGTTTTCCAGAAGTTTTTCCTTTTCTTTATCGATTAGATAATGGCTATACAAATTACATAGAAAAGGATCTGATCAATAGTAACATCTAACCTATACTTTGTACTCTAGGGATTAGAGAAATGATATAGAGTTAAATCTTTGCATTAAGTCAAGAAAGCTTGGGCTCAGTGTTGTACACCTTGTGCTCCTTTAAAGCATTAAGAATCTGACTCTTTTCCCAATTAATGTAGCAGAGGTTGCTTTGTGATCTCTGAAGAGTTCATTTAGGAAAATTCAATTAAATATTTACATATGGAGATACTATTTATAGAGGATTGCAGTGCACTGTTTAAAATATTTAACAGGCTAAAACTGCAGATATCATTCCTCTGCCCCACTGTACTTACACAATTAAATATGACCATTATTATTTAAGAACAAAATCACAAATAAATAAATAAATAAATATCAATGCTATCATTTGGGACATCTTCCCTTACCATAAGTTCTTAGTGAGAGAAACAAAAATAATAGAATCTTGGTTCTAAAACAAGCTTTGATATTCTTGAAAAATTGAGGTATAAGAACCATCTCATGATGAAAATATGACTGAATAATAATACCAAGGGTTATGCACCATGCTGTCAGATAGGAGATATGGAAGGTGCTGTCTAAGGAAAATCACAAACCTATCCCAGGGGGAAGAAAGATAACATAATGGAAAATTTAAACTTCCTAGATATCTTCTAAAGCTGTATCAAAAAAAATCAGTATATCTAACAAATATAAGCCTAGTCTTTAGACAATTTTATTTTTCAGATTTTAGAGAAAGAAAGGAATTGCTATTCTAAACTTCGTTGTTCAGACTGCAGAAGGTTGATAAATAGACACTGACAAGAACCTTGAGATTATGCTATTTTAGAACTGATCATAGCCAAGGAAGTACATGTTGTGCACAGCCAGTGAGGTTGGTAGTCTTTGAAAAAGAGGGGAGTCAAGGGGGTAAGTGTCCAAATGGACAACAGTAGAGGATTATTGGTGCTTTGGTAGTAGGCACGGTATGGCAATATACAGTTAAAAAAGAGTGAATCTATACTCCCAAATAATTTACAATGTTGTAAACGGGTTTCACATCAGTAATTCAACTAGGAAAAAAAGTACATAACTCCACTGCACACCTATTATAATGGTCAAAATCTGGACACAGATAACACCAAATGTTGAAAGGATGTGACGCAATGGGAACTCTCATTCGGTGCTAGTGAGAATGCAAAATGGTACAATTTGTGAGTTATAATTTTTTGTAACTATTATAATGACAGATGTTCACTGTATTATTTGATCATTTTGCAATATATGTAAATATTGAACCCTTATTATACACCTGAAACTAATACAGTGTTATATGTACATTTTCCTCAATAAAACCAGGAAAAGAATAAGGATAAGGGCTTGGCATGATGAAAAAACTGCTGAATTGTGAGTCAGGAGGCCAGGAGCTTATTTTACCAAGTATTTAAGTTTAGCTGAATCTCTTAACTTTTTTGTCACTGGTAATTTTGTAAAATTGCACAGTTGGTTCCTGCTCCTGCCTTAAATTTGAGTGCAGATGGTAAGGATTAAATGAAATTATAGCTATGGAAAAGGGACAAAAATTATGCTTTCTTTTTTAAAAAAGAATTAATATTGTTCTATCAATATTGTGCCATTTATCTTAAATGACACAGTAACTAAAGGAACCAGGAGTGTGGGTTATGGTTCCTGGGTAGGCTTCACATTACAACTGCCACAGAGAGGTACTAGAGGGGTACTCTGCAGGGAGAGAAAAAGGAGAACAAAGAAAGAAAGGAAATTTTCTTGTATAGATGTGTAAATTCAGTCTATATTTTGACAACATCTTCATATTACAGATCTATTGCTTCTCCTGTTGACTAAACCTGTGCAGGTAATAAATCATGAATCTGGCTCTCCTCAAATCATTGCATAATAAACTCTAGACACCTTGGTATACCTGTTCTGTTGATAAATTGATCTGGTGTTGTTGAAAAGGGTCTCCCTCCAATAATTATCATTCAGGAGAGCTGGGTGAGCAAAAAATATATAAAAGCAATTAATTAGAAACAGATTTTTAAAATATATGCTAAGCTTTCTTTTGGCTAATTTAAACATTATACAATAGGATCAAAAAAGAGAGAGAGAAGAGCACAAGGGAGTATGGTGATGGTTCACAGGTAAATGGGTGGTGGGAATTTCACAGGGAATACACCTAAAAGGAGAAAGCATAAAAGCATACATTGTACAAAAATGAACAATGATGTAAAACATACTTAAATAAATAATAAAAAAATAAACATTATGCAAATGGACCTTTCTCAGACATGGTACTCAAGCGTATGTTTCTTTGTTATTCTAAAATACCTAGACCAGAGGATTAAAGATTTTCCCAAAATCAAGGAGCATATCTTGAATGGCCTTGACTAAAGTCTAGAAAACTGAAGAGTTCTGGGCCTGATCATTAGGACCTCTTGGGCCAGGAGATGAGTTAAGCCCATTGGCATGGGATGGTAACTGGGGCTTCTCTCAGTACTAAGAGTGCCAGAGAGGCTCAACATGGGCAAAAGGAATTTGTTTCATAAGGATGTGGAACACAGCCAGAATTAGGGAGAACTCTGGGTAGGAGTTCTGTATTGGGGAGGTCTGTGAGTGAGGGAGTAGGATGGACCTGTAGGTGAGCCACACATAGCCTAACAGAATATGAAAACAAGGTATAGGAGGGCTGGCAGGTAGGAGATCTGTCAGTGTGTGGTGGGACTCCACTTAAAAGACTGGAGTGCAGACCTAAGAAAAAATAACTGCAAATGAAAATCTGAACACAGAGTGGGGAAACAAGATGGAGAGTTGGTGACAGGGAAGGATGTAAAAGATTGGTTGTTCAAACAAGGTATAAGGGCTAGCAATAAGATAAATAGATCCTGAGCTACCAAAACACATAGGCATGCAGGGTCCCTGTATTTGGGAGACTGGAATGAAGTTAACAATGAGAGCCAACCGACCTTGTATCTGGAACCTAGAGGGGTTTAGGGGTGAGGTAGGTAGATAATCACATTATACTGACTAAACAAACTCAACTGTGCAACCAGGAAACAGTTGTCCATTCAAACTCACTCTGTGGGCCCAATCCATCCCTTGCAATAGATGCACTTTAGGGAAAGTACTGTTTTTTAGACAGTCTGTGGTCACTTTAGTTTTCTGCATCATAATTCTAAGAACAAACTGATCATTCCCATATCATTATAAAAACTCCCAAACACATTTATGCTATATTTTCTTCCTAACTCAAATCTTTTCAAAGGAGGGTCAACTTCATCTCTATTCTTGTCTCATGTCCTTATCTCTCTTTCCTTTGCTTGCTAACCATGGTCTCTGGCTTCTCCCAAAATAGAGTTAGTAGGATTTTTGAAGATGAGGGAGAAGAAGGATTTTCTGTCATAAAGAACTAGAGATAATGTTCTCTGGGCTTGGCAGGTATTTAGGATTCCATTTTTCTTTTGGGAAGCTTCTCAAGGTTCTTTGAAGATAAGCCCATTGCTGGGGATCACTTAGTTCCTGTGGTGCAGGACAATGCAGCTCCTCTAATTGGTTGTCTGTGATTCTTACTTCAAGCCCTTAGATATTTAGGGTACATTTCCTGTTTCTATTTTCTGCAGTCAGGTCTTAGAGAGGAGCAAAGCTTCCCAAACTTCTTTGCTCTCTCCATCACTCTTTTCTCTCATCTAGTCTGTGGGAAAATTTACATATACTTTACCTCCAATAAATTCTGGAAGAACAGGCTCTTACAGTGTGTCAGTTTCTCTTAGTTCTACCATCAAGGAAGGCAATCAGTCATGGCCAACCACAGTCAGTCTCCTACACTTAAGTTGTATGACCTAAGATTGTATCCATTGTGTCTTCCAAGTAGCAAGGGACACTTGCTCAGCTCTGTGAGTGGTTTTTTGATGTTAATTTTCCTGGGCATAATAAAGGGGCAGAGAATAGGAGATTCCCACAAGGCCTCTTCCAATCTTCATGTCTGTCTTTTAGAGTTTCAGCATAATAAAAACCTACCCAAACTAGCTTTTGATCACCATTTTTGCAAGTCTAGATAGTAGTCTCACGCTTCATTTTGAAATATGGGATAATCTGCACATACTTATAAGGCCTGAGTCAAAGACTTAAAGACTAAAGTATTATTTTCATTTTAATATATCTAATTATTATCATGAACATCTACATTCTTTTCAAAATTTAAATTTTACTGTTTTGATATACTTTGTTGGATTTTTTGGTTAATATTGTTCTAAAAATAATCATTTGCTTATGTTAATAAAATTGTCAAAAATAAGATGTCACCAACTGAGATAATAGGATAGCATGTTGAGATGTCTCCCTACTACCATAAACTCACCTGGCATCCCTTATTAAAAGTCATAGATGATTTTAAGCATTGAGGAGTCAATTGTTGTCATGGAAGACTTGTTAAATAGTGCCCTGCACCACAGGAACTAAGTGATCCCCAGCAATGGGCTTATCTTGCTAAATATTCCTTGGTATATACTATTGTGTTGAAAGAGGAATCTTTTCTTTAAATTCTTCTTGAGTCAGGTATTTCAATACAAGATCAATTTAATGGAACCTAATATGTTACATATTACAGTTCTGAACAAGAATGGTGGATTAGATCACTCTTAGACAATGTTCCAAATTTCCACTGGCTACCTTTCAGGAAATTTGCTTAAACTATTTGGGGTGTGTTTGTTATTACCCCACCTTTTTTAGGTATCACAGTTAGCCATTGTTTGTTTGCTTTTTTCTATTTAAGTTGGCACTTTTGCAAAGGTTGTTCCATGACATTCCAAGCTAAAATAATGCCATCAAAGATACTCACTGTGGCTGGAGACCAAAAAATTTAAATCATACAAATTGAAAACATTTCTGTTCTTTAATGGAAGTATGGCAGTGTCTGAGCTCTACTTTAAAACCACTTTTAAGCGAATAATGAAATTTAAAAGTTTACAAATAAAATTTCTTTTGGAATTCAGTATAAAAATGCAGCCTTGGAATTTTAGAAATTAGTATCCAATTGAAACCTTGGCTACCTCCAGCATCCTGCATTGTGCAGCCTGCTCCACGACTCTCGTCTGTCTCTTTAGCAACAACCTCCTACTTTTGATCTTTGGGCATCACCTAATTTCAGACATGTGACAAAGCAGCCACTGTGATGTGTTAACAGAGAGATAGTAAGAATAATACGTCTACCACATCACTACAAAATACAGATTTATTGTTGATACTAACAATTAGTCACTTTATTCACCAAGAAGCAATTAATAAATCTCTACTCAGTTAATAAGATAATTCCACTATTATGTGTGTGTTGGGAGGTATTGTATGTGTAGTGGGAGGCCAGAGAACAAAAAGAAGAAAACAATAAAGCCTGCGTTTCCAAGGTATTATAAACATGTAGAGCAGTATTTGAAAAATGCAAAAGAAAACTGAATATAGTAAATTTAGACACTGCAATAGATAAACTGAAGTCTGTTCATAGGAAAACTATCAAAAAAAGATAAAGTCAAACCTCATTATGTTACAAGAGAAGGAAGAAATTGGGTACATTATTTTGTAGAAAACAATCTCAAGGGAAATATGTTTGCTTATTCACATGGTGGAAGGGTTGCTACTGGTAGAAATAATAGATTCATGCCTTTTTTACAGAACAAAGCCCATATATATCAGTTTGGCATATAAACCCATACCCAGTCTGATTCCAACTGATTTCCTCAGTTATAAAGCAGAGATGATGATGATGGTGATAAGACAATAACAATGTTATGTAATTTTGAAGTAAGATGTGTATAGTAAATATTTAACAAATAATTTCTAACTTTAGTATTACATTGTAAATTTCCATCATTATTTTCATATAAAAAAGCTGAAATTTCAAAGTACTTGGGATATAATCTTACAATTTTGATTAAGCATTTGAGAAAAATTGAATTCAACCATTATTTCCTACAACTACTGATGAGTACTTACATAGCCTTGGGATGAAAAAAACCTTATTTAGTACCCACCAAAGACTCAATACATAAGGAAATATTACTTTATAGTCTACATAGAAATAGAAAAATGTTCAGTTAGCAAAAAACATATCAAATAAAACAGAAGGTACAGCCTTATTCCTAAGGTAAATTCCAAAGGTGAGAAAGTTGAATATACTTAAATATATATAGTATTCATTAAGAACATAAAAGCATAAAAGCACATAGTATTCATTAAGAAAAATACACACTTATTAAAACTGGAAAAAAGAAATTAAACAATGCCAACTATATCCAATAAATATTTATTTATTAACTATAAAATGTCCAGTACTAGGAGTTAGGTATAGTTGTAAAATACAGTGTTTATCTTCATGGAGCATATCTACTAGAAAATTCACAACAACAGAAATACAAATTAGCAGTAGATATGTTAGAAATTTTTTCATCGCTAAAAGCCACAGACACAAGTTAAATTAAATTAAATGAAAATTAAAATCCTGAAATAGAATAGCTACAGTGTTATGAGTTGAAATATGTCCCCCAAAATATCTGTAAAAGTTCTAACCCATGGTATCTCTGAAAAGAAAGCATAAAAAGAAAATATAATATTGGTGACAAAACAAATAAATAGGTTTCAGTTGGTGAGAAGGTAAATCAGTGACATTTGTGGAAGGAGAGGGCAGGGAAATTTTTCTTAAAATCACGAAATTCTCACAATTACCTTAAGAATAATTAAAGATATATTTATTCATCTTTATGAATTTAAATTGCGATCCATCTGCAAAATGACTTATGAAACTCTAAAAACATTTTAGAAGAAAACATTTTCCCGAAATCCTATTAAACAGTTTGCAAGGTATTGTGTCAAATTTGACCATTTTTGAATGAGAGTTTTTATATAGATAAAACATTGAAAAATGTTCATGAAAATAGTAACTATTATTATCCTTGGCAAAAAGTTTAATATATGATTTTTGTTTATTTTGCTTTTCATATTTTCCAAAGATCTGTATTGAAAACACATTTGTTTTATGATCAAACAGAAAGTTAATGAGGGAAAAATAAAACAGCTAGAAAGTAACCTCCTCCATGAAGGCTTGCTCCACTTTAAAAATGTACTAAATCTTTATGGACCCTTTTTCTAACTAAACTGAGATTCTTCAAAGTGGGTTGTTTTACCTCTCTCTTCCCCTTTCTGCTCTTTAGTTACTAATTAAAATCTTGAAATAGAGTAGCTGCAGTGTTACGAGTTGAAATATGTCCCCTAAAATATCTGTAAGAGTTCTAACCCATGGTACCACTGAATGTGATATTAGAAATAAGGTTTTTGTACATGTAATAAAGCTAAGATGAGATCATTAGGGTGAATCCTATTCCATACAGAACTACCACTCTTATAGGAAGAGAAGACAGACACAGATACATGGAAATATCATCTGATAATGCAAATATAAGTGGGAGCGAGGATGCATCATCTACAAGCAAAGCAGCGCCACTGGTCACTGGCAACACTAAACACTAAGAAAAAGGTATGCAACAGATTCTTTCCTACAGCCTTCAGGGAGAGAATTGCCCTGATAATACCCAAATGTTGAACTTTTAGCCTTTAGAAATGGAAACTAATAAACATCTATTGTTATAAATCATCTAGTTTATAGTACTGTACTTTGTGCAGAAGTCCCAAGAAACCAATATGCTCAGTGAATAATTATTGAACAGATTGCTTTTGTGTGGCCTCAGTGGACAGATTTTTCAAGGACTTTACATTAGAAAGAACTTTTTATAGACAAAACAGTTCATAGGTGGATGACTACCTCAAGAGACATTGAGCTTCCCATTGTAACAAGGAATAAAAAGCTCTGCTGACTAAATATCTGATGGGGTTGTACCAAAAAACTGCAAGTCACAGAGAGTTATTTAGATACTTTTCTAAAATCCATGCTTCTAAGATAGGATATTTACTTCAAATTAAGAAAATAGCTAACAACTTTTTGGGGTCTGTTCTGTAATCTAAGATCTATTTAAATGAATAAAATAAAACAAGTTGTCCTGTTTTTAATTGGGTCAGGTGATATTAGCACCATCTGCTGGTATGTGAACAATGTTGTGACTATGTAATATTTACACAAATTGTCTGAGACAGTACATAACAGGTGTTCAATATGAGATTATTTTCTTTTCCTTTCCCTTTTCTAGAAGATAAAAGAGAGCTAACAATGAATGTTTTTAAGTTTCTAAATTTATTTAAAATAAGTCTTTACATTTGATAAAAATAATTAATATAACAAAGTTCATTCTAAGCACTGTTTTACAGTTAATTGATCTTATTAGAGTAGAAAGGAATAGAATTTGTATATAATTGTGACAAAATATGAGATTACAATTAGAATGTGTACTGAGTCCTTAATAAGAGTCAGAAATATGCAAGGTGGAAAAAAATAAATTGAATTACTATTTTTCAAGACAATTCAATTTAATTAATTGGCACAAATACATGATGGACAGACAACTTTCAGGGCAAAAAGTGTTATGATAACATTGTGCTAAATGCAAAATTCTAGCAGAATGTTTATCTAGGAAGCTGACTAACAAAATAATGTGGTGGTGGACATTTAAATGACATTTCTTCAACTCCAAATTGCATATTGGCTAACTATCAAAATAAGAATGATACGCTTACACAGATTATTTCATTGAAGTGTTATTTATGTAAAGAATGGCCACAGTGAACTATAATTCTGTAGCTGCACTGTAAATATAAGGCAGAAGTCTGAAAAATGTCCCACCCAAAATGCATTATGACTTTCTCGATCTTTCTTTTTCACTCAGTTTGAAAATCATTTAAAAATAAAGGCTATATTTTGTTCAATTCTAATTTCTCAAATTTAATTTGTTTTAAAGTTTCACATTTCTCCCACAAACAGCTACAGACATGTTATTATTTTTTCACCTGAATCTTGTGAAATAATAAGCAATGAAAGTACATCTAATCTCCAACCCAAATAACTCCTGGGGAAAATTATGTATATGCCTGGTGCTAAAGCTAGTTCATTTTTAAAATATTTTAAGAAATGACAGTCATAGTCAGGAAAAAAAGTGTCTAATAAATATATATTTAAAATATGCACCCGTACCTGAAATATCAGATGTCCTTCTGAAATGTTTATCCAAATTCACCAGTCTTTTAGACTGTATCCATACAGAGTTGGTGACTCAAGCAATCTGCTCAAATAGACTTCTGTGGTAGCTTTCTATGTTGCTCCAACAAAAATATTTTCAAGAGCAAGGAACTTCTTGAGGGGACAATTCTGCACACTGAAATGTTTATTTTAATAAGTCTGCCTTTTGGAACTAAATAAACTGTGAGGCTGAAGAAGCAAAATAGACAAACAATTTTAGAGGTTTTAGCTATATATTACCAATTCATTTTCTAAAAATATTTCCTAATAGGGTCTCCCACAGTATCAGCTCTCATCTTTAAAAAGTCTGACAACACAGTAATGGAAATGCAGGTGAGAGAAAAGATTATTCGAAGTACTTGAGATCGCTATTAGAATCATGTAAATTCCAGTATACATTTACTGCACTGAGAGGTGGGGATCAGGGCCCAAGTTTCAGAAATAGGCAGATTAAATCCTGCTCTGATATTCATTAGCCATGTGCCCTTGGGTCATTTACTTCATTTCCAGTAGTCTCATGTGCAAATTAGGATACATAATATCTACACATTAATGTTATTGCAAAGTTAAATTACATTTTACACATAAAGCATCTGTCACATGGGAACATGTAACAAATGGCAATACTCTCCTATTCCTTTTTTGATGACTATTAGGGAGGGGAGGGGAGAGGAGTTAAACACACTTCAAAATTTTCATTGTACAATTTGTTATTTGTTTTTTCAAAATTATATTGGACAATTTATAGAGATAGTTGCAGGGAAGGCAGGGTACAAACTGTGCTTTTCATTTATTGTAATTTTAGTAGAAGTAATGTGACAAGAACACAGCATTCTCAGAGACAGATCTGAAACAGTGTGAAGGATGAATGAATGTGATTAATTGAACTATTTTATATTCCAAAAATTTCAAGAACATATTCACATGTAATCCCACTCACATCATTACATGTCTGCATAACACATGGATATTTGAGGTATTTGAGGTAGAGCCAGGTATAATGCTGGGCTTGGCATTAATGTACACACAGCAAACATGGCTTGGGTAATTTAAGCTTCCATGTTTCCCAGTCATCTGATAGGCTTCCTGACAAATGCTGTGGGTGGATGATGTCAACACCAGACTACTAAGGAAAATAAGAAAAGCTTGGGGGTATTGTCATGGCTGGTTTCTCACCAGTGCATGACAGCCTACACAAGTATGGTATTCATTCATTCAACAAGTATTGATTAAGCACCAACTTTGTGCCAGATTTTGTATTGCCACTAGCTAGAATACAACAATAAACAAAACCTATACTGTTCTTGGCATTATGGAGTGTGCAGGTCATTCATTCTAGTGTCAGAAAGATGACTCTGTAAGTAGTTGTACAAACACTATAAAACATTAATAAACAGTATAAAACATTAATAAAAAGGAAAACTAGACAGTCACATAAACATGACTGAAAAGATTTAGGAGACATCACTGGAAGATAACCTAAAATATCTGACGGCAATGATATTTATATAGTAAGATGATACATAAATATGTAGTTGCAACTAAAACTTAAAGAGGAAAAATAAAACAAAAGAGTTAAAAGTGTTAAAAGATTTACTGATATAAAACATTTTACATAATGAATCTCTTATTTGGGTGATTCTTAAAAGTCTGATGATTACCATTTGTCTCGAATTTACCTTTACTAATTTTAAGAACGTACTCAAATGGAGTCCAAGCACGAAAATCTTTTAAAGTTGACCTCTCGAAAATAAAACATCAAGATAATTTATCAAGGTATAATATTACTTGATGTTTCTGTGTTGGGATTGTAACGACTGAATTCTCAAACCTGTTAACTGACATCAGAAGACACAGCCTCACTCTCAAAATGATGGAAAATTAAACTTGTAAAGTTAGAAAGATGATATAAAGAATATCTAAGTATGCTAAAAACTAGTGTAGTGACTTTCTGACCAGTAAAGGATCAATATTTATTGGTAGTTTTTCTTTAACTATAATTCACAAACTCATTGACCTGATTTCTGCCAAGCACTGAAAAGACCTTAGTTCTTTTTAAACACTTTCAGGCATGTCTCAGAGTAATTTCACACCTGAGAAGAGAAATTCTATATTGTGAAAAAAAAAAAGAAAAATAAACAAGGATGTTTAAAAAGGAAAAAAAATAATAAATTTTTTCTTATTTCTATTTAACTAAGAAGTAGAAAAAATTAGTATACCTGCATTTCTGTTATCAGTATGAAGTCTTTATAGATGTCATTTTCCAATCATAAATAAGCAACTGTCTATATATTATTTTCAAAATCAAGAATTCTTCTTTCCCTAAAAGTAATCTCAGTTTCCATTTATTTTTTTTTAAGATTTATTTATTTATGCATACAAGCACTGGGGTACAGGCCAGAGGTGTGTGGGGTGAGAGGATTCACCACAGAGAGCCGGGAGCAGAACAGGAAGGTCAACAGAACAACACTGCTGAGGGGAGCAGCAGGCACAACAGGAGAGGTCTGCCTTGCCATGTGGGTCCCCTCCCTGGCCAGCAGCAGGGACCGAACTTGTGCTGCAGAGGCTGCGGTTTGCTTCATAGTGCGTTGCTTAACCCACTGCGCCACCAGGGAGGCCCTCAGTTTCCATTTAAACATAGTTTGATTTGATTATGAAAACCGTTTGCTTTTAAACTTATTCCAGACACTTGAACATTTTATAAATTATATTTCTGTCAAAGGGAATTTGTTGGAATATTAATTTCTACCCACGAACATAAATACGAGTAATACTATCAGCTATTGCTTTTCAGGAACATTTTATAAATAAGGTAGCTGTAATTATTCACATTTTTCTGTTAGAAAACTCAAATCCAAAGAAGACAATTAACTTTCTCAATACTAGAGGATTCAGAAGAGTCAGGTCTAAGCTGAAATTTCTTTTACTTCAAGATTCATGTACTTGTCTATAAATAAACACTTTGCTTTGAGCAGAAATTTCTTTTTTTTTTTTTTTAAAGATTTATTTAGTTATGCACGCAAGCACTGGGGTACAGGCCAGAGGCGTGGGGGGGCGAGAGGATCCACCACAGACAGAGCGGGGAGCAGAACAGGCAGATCACTGGAAGTACACTGCTGAGGGGAGCAGCGGGCACAGCAGGAGAGGTTGCCATGCCATGTGGGTCCCCTCCCTGGCCGGCAGCTGCGATCGAACTCGTGTTGCACTGACTGGTTTGCTTCATAGTGCGCTGCTTAACCCACTGCGCCACCAGGGAGCCCCAAGTCTGTAATCTTTAAAGAAATACAAACAAATAAGCCAAGCACACTTAACATTGTTAGGAGCAGAGATATCCCTCAATAGAGTGATTCTTGTTTAAAACATTTTGAACTATCAAAGAGAAGTACAGAAATTTCAAAAAATATTTACATGTAATTTATAATTGTTCCATGGGGTAGCTTGTGAAGTTTGAACAATGGTAAGAAATGGATTGCAAAAAATATTTTTTTTTCTGGCAGGATAATCATTTTAGTTCATTTTATTGTTATTTAAAAATAAATATCAAGGTCTTGTACATGAAGAGCAGAATAGACTTTACCTTCTGAGACAATAAGGGTAAGAAAAAACAATGTAATTCCTGCTGCTCTTAGATTGTTTCAAATGGAGATTTTAATAGGTACATTTACATATGCATGTATATATTTATATATATACATATTTAACTGAACAATTATTTATTTTTTAAATTTATGTAAAAGTTTCTATTCATAGGGCCTCCCTGGTGGTGCAAGGGGTTGAGGTTCAGCACTGTGAAGCTATCTGCAGCACAAGTTTGATCCCTAAGCAGGGAGCTAACCCATATGATACAGCCGACCTCACCTGTCTCGCCCACTGTTCCCTTCAGCAGTGTATTTCAGTCAATCTGTGTGTTCTGTTCCCCACTCTATCTCTGGTAAATCTTCTCAACCCCCACACCTCTACCCTATACCCCAGCTCTTGTTGCATAAATAAAATAAAATCTTTAAAAAAAGAGAATGCTATTTTTAAAAAGTTTCTATTCATGAATAGAAAATATTTCCTGACTCCTTTCAAATTCCTCAATCATTTGCAATCAAATAGTCATACTAGCAAAAATTTTGAAAAGATGTTCCTTCTTTGATAAATAGCATTAGATTGTTATCACTTGGTGTTTTGTCTTCAAAATACAGGAAATATTTAGCCAAAAGAATGAAGTTGATGGGACCTGGGGTAGCTACTTTCAAAAATGAAAGAAAAGTGGAAGATTAACCTAAGAGAGAGAAAGAACCAAGGCAACTCAAGCCGACAAGGGACATCATCTACAGGGAGCAACTTCCTGAGTATATCAACACCAACTATGTTCTGTCTGGGCATTTAGTTGAAGAGTCCTGTTCCAAAGAGAGAGAGGGTGCATGTGACTTCCTTTGGGGCACAAATTGGCAAAACAGGGCAAAGCATCTTGATTTCCCCACTTATCACATGCACATGGTAGTCAGTGAAATATAAGTAATTTCCTCAGGACCAAAGAAGGCTGACTTAACCAAAAAAAGGAGAAATTAGCACCAGGAGGGAAAATTGAATAAATAAAATCCCAACAAAGTAACTGTAACATGTAAGTCTCTTTGTGTGTGTGTGTTTTTTTTAATAGAGGAAGTCAACATTTGCTACTTTCCACTTTAATTTCTGTTATTTTTTAAATAAAAAATGAAAACAGTGATTTTTTTAGATGTATTAAACATTTTCAATGCAAACAGAAAAATGCAATTAGTTTCTAGAATCAGTTTGTATTTTTGGCAGCTATAAGAGGAGGTAGCTTCAGTTTCAAGATGAAAGGTTTTCCTTTCCAAAGCTTTTTGGGTTTTTTAATTGATTTGGTGGGAGGAGGGCTCAAATAGTCATCTAGAAATTTAATTTCATTTACCTCTACCTACTCTTCTAGCCCTAGTCCCTCACATAAGCATTTGGGTTCCTATTTTCTTCATATGTAACTCCTGAGAAAAATTTCATAGGTTCTGTGTCCTGAGTCCAAGTTTCAGATTCAGCATATAAATCTTATTTTGCTACTCATTTTACCAAACTTACCAGAAAATGAATATTTCATTCTGGAAGTACAGATCACTAGATCTTCACTTTTTGTAAGTTTCTTTGTCAGTTCAGGTTTTGTTTTCTGGGTTTTTTTTTTTTAAGCAGCTCTCTTGAAATTTCTAATTTCTAATTTTGAAATCTTTGTAGAAAATGTATCTATTTTTTACCTCTTTCTGTCTCACATTGCATTATTAGGAAGGAACTTTTCAGTATGAATTTCATGAGATCAAGCAGATGACTAATACCTGTCACACAGTTGTGAGCAGTTCTTAACTTTTCATCCCCTGAAAATATTCCCTACTCTTTGGTGTGTTGTTCTATATTTGTATCATTAATCAAGTAGAAAAGATTTTACATAAATACAGAGTTGATATTTAAAGTAATTATTTCAGAATAATTGTTTCCTGAGTGCAGGTAATATTCCAATTTTTTTATCTAAATGTTGGTTTAGTGAATGTATTTGGTATGCTTTGTAAAATTTTTCTAGTTGTCTAGTTATGATTTACGCACTTCTTAGGTTTTACTAATCTACTCACAAATGCCTACTGTATCCCTGACATATCATAATACACCCCATCCTGAAATCCCTTTAAAGCACAGTGAGGTTATTTTTTTAAGGAGCTATCATCTGCTTTCTTTGCCTTATACTAACACTACACCAAATTATATGTATGTGAATATATATAAACAAAATATTTAACACTGACTCATATTTATTTAGGACAAACCACATGAAAGAGTCATTATTTGACCGTCCTACAGCAACTATCTTATGAGGTTCAACAAAATAGTCTAAATATATACAGTCATGGGGGAAGTCTGTTGAGAAACTGTGTTCAGGAAATTGAAATTCTGAATGACATAGTAGAAGATAACTTTGTGAAGATGTCTTATCATTTACATAAAGTTAACACTCAATTTTACTGTTATTCATCTGTTCAAGCTTGCAGACAATTACTAAGCAACTGTAGCAAGCTCTGGCACTTTCTTCATTGTTCATGATTGTAATATTAGTTAGACAAAACTCTAAAAAACCTGTTATCCAATGGTCTGTATTCCATTTGAATTTCAATGAAAACATTAGCTTTAAAAATCTGTGCTGCCAAATGATTATTATACATAAAATTCTATTTTCTCTATTTGTATAACAAATGTAATTTGTTTTTAAAAAAGAAAAACTCATTACTAAAAAATGTTATAGAAATGTGCAAGTTAGAAAGTAAATAAACTATTTCAGTGTGATATATTCTAGGCATATTAAAGAATCACAAAAGAGCTTTGTAATAAAGATCTTGTTCTGAGAAAATACAGGTATAAAAAGAGGAAATTACAATCCAGAAAGCCTGTGCTGTCAAAATACAAATATGCTCAAGGAATCCTGTGACACATATGAAACTGTATGTAAATAAATGTATATATGAAATAAAAATGACCAAAGATTACTGTTGGACATGCTTGAAAGAAAGGAAGACTCACTGAACAAATATAAAGCAGAACAAAGAAATTCCAAAAGAGAAAAACCAAAAACAGTTCAGAGGATCCTTAACTTAAAAAAAAGTGAAGAGTTAACTATTGGTATACATCACAGTCTGCCATGGTTCAAAACTGACTCTTTCCATTCCAGCATTAAATAATGAAGAATGAAAAGCCTAAAGTCTCTTTGCAAAAGTTGGCCTGCAGTTTTTGAGGAATGTTTGAACTCTCCCAGAGTCATCTGGGTCAGAAGTCACCTAGTTCTCCAGCCTTCTCTGGGACAAGCTGTGCAGTAGAGCTCAGCAATCCATGGTCAGAGGGCATTTAAAAGAGTCTATTCCAGAGCATGTGCTGCATAAATCCTTAGGAATTCCTTTGTGGTGATAAGTACATTATCTCTATGACTAAGGTTAAAAGAAAGAATTGAGAGGGCTATAACTGTGAGAAGTAAAACCAAACAGTTTTCAAACTTTTGTATTCAGGACATCTTCTTAGTCTCAAAAACTATTGGACCTTAAAAAGAGTCATTGATGGGTTATAGCTATTGATATTTACCAGTTGCAAATTAAAACCAATAAAGAGTTTAAATATCATTTAATTAATTTTAAAATGGCAACACTACAACTATTACCTATTTACATGAACAATATAGTTTCATGAAAAAGAAAACTTGAGTGAAATACCTCCATGTGTTACATGCTCCTAGGAATCTTGCTGTGCAAACTGAAAATGCAAGATTCTGACAACTCTTCTGGTTTTCTCATGGTTGTGTCAAACACTTAATAGCCTTGAGAGATACTGTAAGGTCTCCCTGTAGGAAAAAGAACAGATTTGCTTACCTCTGACTCTACATGGCAAGTCCCCAAGGTCAGTTCATCTCCTCCCATGCAACCCAGTGTGTATGAGCACCCATCTAGTGCCATTCATGCCCTTCTGGAGAACTGGTACTTACTGGGGAGACTAATGTGACTATGATGACCCTCTGGCTATCAGCTTTGCTGTAAGTAATGAAATCTATTAACTCCAACACAGCAGTCTCAACAAGTCAACTGATTTTGCAAATAGTGAAATACCTCAACGACTATAGTTCTTGATAAAAACAGCAACAAAAAAATGAGAATAATGTTAACTTTTTTTGCAAAATTTTAATACCTGAATTAATAGAAAAGAGGTTCTCATGTGATTTAATCTCATATAATATTTTGTTTATGCTGGAATAAATGAAGAAAATCTGGCCTCACACATACATGCAGTTGAAAAGAAACAACTTTGCTGACAGGGTAAAAAGTTTTCAGGATTCCAGTGGTCCTTATCTACAAATAAACAATTGACTGGCACTTTAAGATGATTTTACTAGCAGAAATTTTGCATTTACATGAGTTAGCTATTTCACAAAATTACTACTCCTGAAAGTAAATTTGCAAATAATTTTAAAATATTGGTTTTGTAACTATTATTGTTGGGTTTTTTTGTGTTTTAGAATTTGCTACAAGAAATTCCTGAAAATCCACTTATCCAAATAAACCATAAAATTTGTTCTCATTTGCTATAAAGATCACTCATGGGTATCATTAAAAACTGTTTATTCTTCAAAACTGACTTGAAAATATTTGCCTTTCTGGACCAACTACCTTAAACTATTATTTCATAAAAGTTGGTCAATTACAATCAGCCCTACCTCTTCCATTGAAAGATTCATCATAAACTAGACTCGCCATCTCTTACAAACAGCCTGCCTTTGATCTTCCCAAGACAATATTAGAACACTGTCAGTATAATATTTTCCCTTAGTGCAATAGGATATAAACTTGATCTTCCTTTATAAATAGGTTAGTTTGATAGTCTTTATGTCAATCAGGGGCCTCCCTGGTGGCGCAATGGGTTAAGCAATGTACCATGAAGCAAAACGCAGACACTGCAGCACAAATTCGATCCCTGCCCCCAACCATGTAGGTGATCCACATGGCACAGCAGAACTCTCCTATGTTGCCCTCCGCTCCCTTTAGCAGTGTGTTTTAGTCGATCTGCCTTTTCTGTTCCCCACTCTGTCTCTGGTGGATCCTTCCACCTATGGCCTGTACCCCAGCTCTTGTATGCATAAATAAATCTTAAAAAAAAAAGATGTTGTCAATCAACAATCAATTTCCTATGTAAATCATTGCCTCTCCAATGAATGGGTCTCTCTTTTGAAAAACTAAGTATCAAATGTGTTTAACTGGATCATTTCTGCGTAATTGGGGAGAAAAAGTTCTGAGGTCCTTTGTTACATGGAGAATCTTGCTATCATTAAATTCTATAAAATTAGGGTTGCCAGATTTAGCAAATAAAAATACTGCTCACCCAGTGAAATTCTAATTTCATAAAAACAATGAATAATTATTTTGGTTTAAGTATGTCCCAAATGTTTTTATTGAACATCTTGCTTTATCTGGCACCTCTACATAAAACCTGTGTGGCAGGACTTATGGTTCTACTTTAATAATAAACATTTCCCAATAAATAAACATTTGCTTATTGTTGGTCCTGAAAGATCCCAGTCACTTTACAAAGCCAAATACAATAACTGTCTTACTTTAGCTTGATCGGCAAATTATAGGTGAAGTATGATAGGTGAAATTCTAAAGTTGATGAAAAAAATTCTCACTCTCTCAAAGAATCCTGAACTATTTTAAAATTTTGTGTACCAAATTTTAAGATTTTAGTATAAGTATAGACCATGTGACATGATTGTAAGAAAACAGAACTCAAGTTATCTGGAAAGAAAGTATGGAAATACAAACACTAACCACAATATAAGAAAGTAAACTGAGGGGGTAGAGTGGAGATGCCAATGATAAGACTATTTTCCTTATAACAACAAGTGTTTCTTGGTTTTGTTTTTTTTTTTTTTCATGTCTTATAGGTTCCATATATTGAGGTGGTACCTTCCTTACTTTGGATTTCAGGGTACACATGGCAAAACCTAATGTTCAGCCCATCCTGATGCCCAACATTTGCTGAAACTATCTCATGTTCAAGGTGAACAAGAACAATCTTCAAACTCATTACAGTACTATAATTTTACACAACTAAAGCTTTTGGAAAATTGTGCTTTATATATTAGTAGCATCTGACACAGAAAAAAATATACCAAACTGAGAGGCAGAAGATTTGGAATTTTTCCTCAATTTCATAGATACTTAGTTCTTTAGTCTTGGACAATTTGGCTCAAGGGTTAGCTTGCTAAGATTCCCATAACAAAGTATACCATAGGCTAGGTGGTTTAAACAACAGAAATGTATTTTATCTCAGTTCTAGATGTTAGAAATCTAATATTAAGGGTCAGCAGGATTATTCTTTTCTGATGCTTCTCTCCTTTTCTGGCAGATGACCATCTTCTCCTTAAGCCATCATATCATCTTCCCTCTATACATCCCTGTTATAGATTGAATGCTTGTGTCTCCTCAAAATTTATGTTGAAATCATAATCCTCAATGTAACAGGATTAAGATGTGGGGTCTTTGGGAAAACATTAGGTCAGGAGGGTAGAAACCTCATGAATGGGATTGGTACTTTGTAAAAGAGATCCTCTGAAGATTGGTCCCTTCCATCCTTGAGGACACTGTGACAAATCTGATTTCTATGAACAAGGAAGTGAGCTCTCAACAGACAACAAATCTATGGATAACTTATTTGATCTTGTACTTCCTATACTGGAGAACCGTGTGAAAACTGTGTGAAAGAGTCACTCAGTGTCTACTCTTACAGTAGTGCAAATGAACTAAATCCTCATATAAGGACAACAATCATATGGGATTACCAGAAAAACCTCATTTTTATTTAATTACTTCTTTAAAGACTCTATCTCCAAGTAGTCATATTCTCAAGTCCTGGGGTATAAGTATTTCTAACATATGAACAAGGATAGCACAATTCAGTTCTTAACAATTAATTCCCCTTTCTGAGTCTTGGTTTCCTCTCTCATAAAATCAGGATACTGGAATTGCCCAATTTCAATGCTTCTTTTCAATCGGTGATTTATATGTAAATCAATTACCTGATATATTTTATGAACCACAAAATTAAAACTAGTCAGTATAAGACTTAAGAAAACTAATATTCATCAACAGAAATGTCTGAAAGCATGATACCATTATAATGTTAATGAAGACCAGATGGTGGATGTTAATTTGAATTTCAAATAGTTATATCTTTTTAAGTATAATGAAATGATTCAGCAAAATTTGCATGGAAAGGAAAATGTATATAATTGTCTCTTTCTTATCCTAGCAGAATATTCTCCAAATATCTTTTGAAATTTACACTGATTGATGCTAAAAACAAAAAGCTTTTTATTGAGGCTATGAAAATTAGGTAATTCTATAATGCTATGGCCTATTGCTTGAGTCTATAGGAGATTTGTATTTGCATCTCATTCTTTGCATTATTTTCTGTAAATCTTTTACAACTAAATTTACTAAGTCACCCAGTATCTCAGAACTTTTCTCTCCAAGTTCATCATTCTAGTAGCAGAGAAACTTCGGCCTTCAAATTCTCCTGAAGATATTCAGGGGGGAATTCATTTATAACCTTACTATGGCAGATTCAAAGTCTCCATAAACTATTCAGATGTATTTTGGTCATAGTTACAATACCAAGAATGCTTTCAATGAAGAATGATCTAGACCAGTGGATAATAAAATTTGCTACAGAATTATCTATAGAGTACTTTAAAAATGAGATTATCCAAACCTCACCTCAGAATATTTGATTCAATATATTGAACCTAAATAGAAAATTTGACAAGGACATTACTCCAGGCCTTCTCTCCCCAGAAAGATTTTGATAAAGCTGGTTCACTTGTGTTTGGCAATTGCTGATAGGACAGTGGATCTCATAAGCCTTGGGATCCTGGAATTTATCTACACCCCTTGGAGCATCAGCATGGTTTGGTTTTATTTTCTATTGCCAAAAATACTCTTTCTTCCACAATGTCAAAAACTGTATGTAAGGGAATATTGGCATATTATGAAGGTATTAGATTCATTAGAGATAGTTTAACAAACTTGGGAAATCCTATTCCCCAAAGATCAAAAGTCATATATCCCTAATTCTAACTTATATATAAATCTGAAAGAAAAGGGTTAAGATTATTTTCTTATTTAGCCTTAAGCCAGGATATGTTTTCTTCCAGTCTATAACAGTCGTCTATAAGAAAAAATTTTGGAAGATTATGAAATTTAGTAAGCACATTACTAATTCATCAATTCAGGTTATCTCTGCCTTTGCCTTTGACTATACTATTTTACAAAACATACAGGTTGTAGAAAACTGTTAGTATGAGAATAATTTCTGTCCATAAAAGTGAAAATTACACTCAGGGAACTATCATTGATTATTGTCCTCTGAATATTGACCAATGTTGTATCCATTTGTAAAAGTCAGCATTCCTTATCTGAGAATAAATATTTGATACTTTAAGCTTTCATTTGAGTAGTTTATAATCTCTTACTTGTCTCATTAATCAATGATTCAAATAAAAGACTTGACAGGTCTTCACTGTGTGAGAATAATGATGATATCCATTGCAAAAAATTTATCACTAGTTCATTTATTAGACAAAGGCTTATTGACTACATATCAAGTCCCACATGTTATAATAATAAACAAAATAGACACAGTCCTTGCTTTTATAAACCTACAATTGAAAGAGAGAAACAAAGAAATAAAAAGGTTTGAAGCAAACAAACAATTATTGTGTCTGTGAGTTAAGCATCCCCTTAGAGGTTCCCCAAAGATCCCAGTATACTGGCATTTATGCTCTTGTGCCATCCTCTCCCCTTCAGGATGGATTAGGTTTATTGGCTTTTTTATAAGGGACGGGGTGGGAGGGGGTGGAGTGGAGTGGCATGGTGGGGCATGGAATAGAATAGAAAAGGACATGATGGGATATAATTTCCAAGATTAAATAATAAATATAATGATTTAATATAAATATGGATATTTATATTCAATTATATTTATAAATAATTGAAATTATTAATAATTAAATGTTATATTTAATTATATAAATATAAAATCATAAATACTATATTGAGCATACTTTCTTGTTCTCATGTCTGAAGGAAGTCAGCTGCCACAATGTGAGCTTCCCTAGGGAAAACTTCCAGACGACAATCACACAGAGTTTGAAAATGGATCTTCCCTCAGTAAAGCCTTGAGAAGACTTACACCCCCAGCCTGCAAAGATGTAAGAAACCCTGAACCAGCAAGGCCCCAGGGTATCTTACCACAGTAACTGAAAATAATAAATGTTATTGTTTTAAGCCATTAAATTTTAGGGTAACTAGTTATCTACTTATTCAATAATGGATAACTATATCATAGTCTTTTATTCTTGGAAAATTATAATTAAAACAATCTGGCATAGGTATCCTTACAATAAACACAGTTTAGAATTTGTGTGTGTATGGGGGGGTGGGGGTCGTCTTACATCCCCAATATTGTTACCCTTCAACCTCCTTGCCTACGAGTGAGTTTCAGGGTGCCCAGATTCAGGTGAATCACACTAGACTCTGAAGACACAAAAGCATAAGTAACAGGAATGGAGATTCCATTCTAAGAGGAGGTCTAGTGTGACACAGAATTTTTAAAAGTACGACAGAAATAAAAGAAGTAAGTTCATGATGCTATACTAATCACAGTATAGCTCTTTTAACATAGCACAAGAAAATTTAAATAACCAGCCTTTGCTTGAACCCACGGTTTCTTCTCACATGTTTTCCTATACTGGACCTGTCCTTACTTTCTTTCCTCCTTCCTTCCTTTCTTCCAATCATGGACCAATGTAAGAAACAATGTAATGAAGGAGAAAGTCCACAGATTTTCAAACTCGAAAAGGCCTGGGTTTCAATTCTAGCTGTCACTGATTGTAAAACTTTGGAGAATTCTCTGAATATTTAAGTAGACATGTTAATGTTTACCTTTCAGTGTTGTTGTGAATATTTGATTTTCAAATTTTGAAGTAATGTATCAAAGGACTCAGTGCAAATAAACCCTAGGTAATGTCACCATTATTATATTTTCCTCTCATGTTATTTTTCTTCAGCCTGGCATTATGGCATCCTCAAACATATTTTATTAAAAACCCCTTTGTAATTTTAATAGCAAAAGAAATGGCCAATTCCACCCACGTACCTATGTCAGGATTTAGAAAATCCTGTCTCAGTGTAAAGGTAAACATCAGTAGAAAGAATGCATCTACAACATGGAAATACCAGTCTTTCAGTGCTTTACCGAATGCTTAATAAGGGTGGTTTGTTTGCTGACACTTGCTAAGTAAAACAAAGGCTAAATGCACAGCAAATTTACCACAAGGTAATTTAACATACACCCATCCCTGATGATAAGCTTAAAAATAATTTATCAACAATATGAAAACATTTAAGTTTTTGAGATAATTTTGACAACAGATATTTGATTACCTCCTCAGTAAGGAAACCCAGAGAACAGGACAGAAAGTAAGAATCCATTTTAATGGTACAGTTGTTGGTAGATTACAATAATTGTATTATATGGAAGTATCACCTAATTGAAATATTGTCAAATAAATTAAAATGTATCTACTCTGAATCACATTAATATTGCATAACTAATATTTCCCTGTCTGTTTTATTCTTCTCAACATTTCTGTGTTTTTCTTTTCAGTAGAAGACAACACTAATTCTAGACAAAAGTATCACAAGTAGCAGTTTCTCACTCCAGAGCGAAAGCTACCCCAGATACAGTTTTATCTCCAACCTTTCATCCAGGTTTTAATGATCATCTGCGGTTAGGAAGGAATTCAGTTCTCTTCTGGGCCTCACCCAGAGGCAAGAAAACAATGAAATTTCCCACCATTTTCAAGCCAACTATCTCTCATTAGCCACAGCTTCAGGCAGTTCATCCCTGGCCTATTTCCAGGACACATCTGTAGGCATCGATCTGAAGCCCTGGTTCTTCTCCACCCTTCACCCCGGAGATTAGTGGATTGCTAGGGTATGACCTGTCCTGAGATCCTGTGCTTGTTCTTGGAACATCATAATAGTGATTATGAGAAAGGAAAAACAAAACACTTAACAAGTCTTAAAATATAAAAGCCATTTTAATTGTTCTTAAATTCAATTAAGAGTAGCAGCTACTTTAATGAGTTTAGGATTTTTTATCTCTCTGTTGGATAGTTAATGAAAATTTATGTCTTCAAAACCTGTGAAGTCATCATATTAAAGAGTCAGAAAAAATAAAACAAAAGTCTTAAACGCACCCAAAGCAAGTAACTCCTAATTAACCAGGACAAACCTTTGGTAGAAAAAAAAAACAAAGGAAATCCTGCTATTTGTTGGGATACTTGCTGGGCTAAGGTCTGCTGGCTTACGTAGACAGATAAAAGGTCTTGAGAAAGGAGTCAGTGAAAGCAAAGGGACGAGGGAGTGCCAGACTCTCTACCTTCTTGGAAAGAAACTATAGAGCCCTTGGGAGGCCAACCCACCCACCCTACACTCCACAGGGACCTTGTTCTTTGTTTCTTCTGTTTCCCAGCCCAAAATTATTTTCTTTTCCTAATTTTTATTTTTCATCACAGACTCATTAGCCTTATGTACTTTATTTTTACCTTTAACATGAGCTCTTTTAATAGGTATGTTTTTCTGTTTTTCCTTTGCTCTTCACGGTACCTATCAAGAAGCTATATCAAGAAGCAAAAATTATATAGCTATATCAAGAAGCTATATGATTTTGGGGCAAAATACCTACACTTTATTTGCCTTCCTTTCCTTGCTATAAATGAAACCGATAATGGTTCTACCTCATGAATTAAATAAGTTAGAGGAGGCACCTTTCTTGAAATAGTGCCTGACATGAAGGAAGTGGGGGTGGGGAGTGATGTTTTTATTTTTATAGAAAGCTTCACTTATTTTCTACTTATTCTACAGTTAGCATGTTTTATTGAAGTCCAATTGTAGCATTATTTTCCCCTTACTTTAAGCTTCTTTGTCTATCAGTTTAAATTATTATGTTTCCTTTGGTATGCTCTACTGTTATAATGCTCTAATAGCAAATTTCAATGATTAGTCTAGACCTGTCATCCCAATTTTTTTGACCCTCTGTTATTTTTTTCTTTTTGGTTTGATTGTACGTGGTTGAGGGTGGGGACTTGATGATGATTTTTAATGACTTGTCTTCATTAAGGGGAACAAGAAGTCAGCCTATAGAAGTGGTTACCAAACTTTAGTATCACCTAGAATCATCTGACAGGCTTATTAAAATAAATTGATGGCACCACTCCCAGAATTTCTAACCCATTCTTTTTGGACAGAGCCCAATAATTTGCATGTTTAACAAGTGCCCTGATGATTCTGATGCTGTCAGTTTGTGGCCACATTTTGAGATTCACTGGTCTGGAGGAGTATGAAAAGCACAGGCAGTCCTTATTATAAACGAGGGAAAACCATTTCCATTCCCATATTCCATTTATTACCATGTACCCAAGCTTTACTGGATTCTTCCCAACACATTCCACTCCCTACTCAGTATGAACTTTTCCCAGGATCATTAATCCCTTTCTATATATAGATGATTGATTTGCCAGAAAAGTTATTCTCCAAACTTCATACCATTTTCTTTACAAGAAAATATGAGACTTTGAATCCATGGTATCAAAAACATACAATTGGGATTTAGGCAAAGTATAGCATTTGCATGCTAATGAGGAAGAACAAGGTGAACTCCACATCCAAGAAAACACAGTTCTGGTGTGCTACTTATGAGAAGCCACATGACCCCACAGGAGTGCTTTGGTAGAAATTCAGTTATTCATAAACAGCTGGAACTACATCAAACTAAAAAGCTTCTGTACAGTGAGTAAACCATAACTAAAATGAAAAGACACTTTATTGATTGGGGGAGGGGTGGGCATTATACACCTGAGAAAGGACTAGTAGACAAAGAACTCATAAAACTCTACAAAAACAAATCCAATAACCCAATCAAAACATGGAAAGAAGAACCAAACAGACACTTTTTAAAGCATCTTCCAAAGAAGACATACAGACTACAAAGAGCACTTGAGAAAAATGCTCACCAGTACTTATCCTTCGGAATATAAATCAATACCACAACGAGATACCATCTCACACCTATTAGTGGCCCATATTGAAAAGACCAGAAACAAATACTGCGAAGGGTGTGGAGAAAAAGGAACCCTCTTATACTCCTTGTGGAAATTCAGTCTGGCCCAGCCCTTTTGGAAGTAAGTATGGAGGTGTACTGATCTGCTATTTGTTCCAGTAATTTCACTCCTAGGCATCTACATCCAAAATTCAAAAACACTAATTCGAAAGGATAATTGCACTCCTTTGTTTACTGCAATGTTATTTACCATAGCTAAATTATGGAAACAACCTGATCTCCCCAAAACAAGTGAATGGATGAAGACTGTGTGGCATATATACACAATGGAATATTGCTCAGCAGACAAATAAGATAACCACTTGCCACATGTGTCAACATGGATGAAGCTGGAAGGGAAAATGCTAAATGAAATAAGTCAGAAGGAGAAAGATAAATACTGGCAGGTGTCACTAATGTGTGGAGTATAAGTAACTAAACTAAAATTGAAATAAAGGCAAGCTTAAAAGTTAATCTATGTAAGCTGACTATAGAACTGAAGTACCAAGTGAGGAGGTCAAAGCTGGAATAAGAATAAAGAGGAAAGGAAATACAGTGGGCGTGGTGGTGGTTGCAGTACAGTGGACAATAGAGAGGGAGGTATACAACTAATACTTCAATTAAAAATAAATACATTTAAAGAAATTGAGGTTCCTATCATTGCTGTCAGTCATCACTTCCAATATAATTTGGAAAGAATGAAGACAACAACAATTAAAAGGCCTTCCAGAACAAATCTCTGTCCCCTTCTTTTTTCCCTAAGGATAACTTCTCCTATAATGGATGTATATGCTTTTGATGCATGTTTTTATGATTTTACTTTATTGTCTATGTGTCTACCAATAATATATGGTATTATTATGTGTTATATATTTAGTTTGTATCTTTTCCCAACTCTTTGATCATGATCAATGTCTCTCCCCATCTACCTGTATTATCCTGGCCCTAACCCCTTCACACCACCAAATCATACAAGTAAAAGATATGGCTGGCCTAGTTCAGCTTTTCCCTTTGTACCTAAAGAGATACAGGGTACTGTCCTGAGAAAACTAGAGTCCCACAAGAGATATTTTATCAAGTTTGGATCCAAACCACACTGATAATTAAGATAATTGACAGTTCCCTCCTCCCCCAAATTTCCTGATGGCTTTGAGTCCTGCATCTAAAGATTTTTTCCATTAAAAGGATTCTTCCCTAATATTAATCTTTTTTGCTTTCTCCTGCCTCTCATACCCTGCTATCTCAATCACACTGCACATTTTAGAGTGTGGGAGATCACTTAACTCTTTGCACACAGAGAAATCTGCTTTACTCCAGATATTTCACCACCAAGCCCCAAACCAGTTGGGTCAACCAGAAATCCTGCATTTATCCACTAACTTGACCTAAATGTGGTCAGCAGATTGAATGTGGAGTGAACTGCTCTACAGAAAATTGTACCCTGCCGGGACCTCCCTGGTGGTGCAAGGGCTTAAGTTTCAGCACTATGAAGCTACTGGCAGCCACTGCAGCACGTTAGAGTCTCCACCAGGGAGCTGACCCACATGGCACAGTAGACACAGTCTCGCCCGCTCCTCCCGTCAGCAGTGTATTTCAGTAGATTCACCTTTTCTGTTTCCCACTCTCTCTGGGAAAACCTCTCACCATCCCAACACATACCTTTGGCCTACATCCAGCTCTTGTATACATAAATAAATTAAAAAAAAGAAAAGAAAGCGGTACCCTTCAGGTCACAAGTTACATCATTCCAAATGAATTTGTCTTTTTTTAAAGCCTGATAGGCCTGGAGTACGATCAGTGTTCCAAGAATCCCCTCCTGCATTTCAGTTGCTTGGATCTCAACCAATAATGTTTCCCAAATGTTGAGGTCTGTTCATGTTAATGGTCTGCTAGAACTCTGAAATTTTTTATTATATACTTTCCTCTATATTTGTTCCTCTATATTTGTTCTTTTTCGGGACTTTTAGTTCTCTAACCATGGATAGGGTGGTAGAGGAGGGAAATCTCTTACAGAGATTCAGATGGATCCACCATTTTTACCTGTCAGTTTTCGGGTTTCTGTTGCAAAATTGCCTAACTCATTAGGAAAGAAATCTTCTAGGATTTGAAATCTCATTTCTTGACATTTCAAGGTGCATATTTCTCTATGTTAAAGTAAGCATATAATCTAGCATCTAAATTGGGACTTTTTTGAGAGTAATTAAGTACTAAACCATTCGGGGTTCTAGTAAGACAGGAAAACACCAGATAGTCCAGACAAATCAGATACATGGCAATGGCCACCAATTTAATGTGCATATTTCTGCAAAAGAGGAGCCTTCCAAAGGAAGCACTCAGCAAACAGGTTGTGGCATCACCCCTGCCAGAACCATCTGCTTATGTTAAGAGTTCCAAGAAGCCTTGAAACTAAGTCATACAAAATATATTTGGACACACATGGGATCTGTAGTCTAACTGACTGGGTTCTTCTGATGGAGAAATCTGTATGAGTCCATGTTATAAACAGAAACTTCATTATCTGTACTATGTGTTTGTCTTGGCTCAAAATGTAGAAACTCCATGAACATTTCCTCTGCCTAAGAAAATTGTCAGAGACTTTAAGAAACACTTTTGCCCTGTCAAAGCTGCTAAGGGAAAAATCTTCCATGCCTAGTAACTTTCAGATACTAGCAACTTCTAGAAGAGTGATTTAACTGTTTGGGTAGACCAGGGAGAAACCAGAATCTACTGAACCACCTTCCACTATTGGCCAAAGTTAATAATAATAATAAAGACATCTAACATTTACTAAACGTCTGCTATACACCAGGATCTTTCCTGGTTTGTATGGTATATTAGTTTCCTTGGCTATTATAACAAATCACTATAAAATTTGTGACTTCAAACAACAGAAGTTGATTTCTCTCATCATTCTGGAGATCAGAAGTCTAAAACCAAGGTGTTGGAGGGATTGGTGCTCCCTCCAGAGGCTCGAATGGTGAGTTCATTTTTATGACCAAATCACTATAGTCTTTACCTTTGTGGTCAAATTGTCTCCTCTTCTGTCTAATTTTCCTCTGCTTTATTCTTATAAGGACATTTTCCTTTGGCTTTAGATCTATCTAGATAATCCAAGATGATTTCTTCATTTCATGAATTATATATGCAAAGACCTTTTTTCCAAATAGAGTAACATTCATACATTCTATGGACTAAAATATGGATATATCTTTTGGTGGACTATATATTAAGTACTACAAACATAATAGCTCTCCAAACTTAGGTTAACATAGCCATCAAATGGGGTGATACTCAAATTTTCCTCAGTTGAAGGAGAGTAGATTTATAATATTTTGCAAGCAAGAAAAAAGCTTCTACAAGTGGCAGCGGGAGCACTTTTGGTTTTAGTTTTCAGAATGTAAACATCCACACTCTACAGAAATGCCTGGACTTCAAAGAAATCTTGCCTCCTAAGTGCCTGTGTATACCTAACAGACAGGCCCAGGGGCTCAGTGATCCACCTCTAGTCACATTGTTTCTGTGTCATCCAGTGTTACTACTTTCATACCTCTGTTTTCCACTGGTTCACAATCCTAAAGTTAGGTAAGGGATTAAGATCTGTCTCACCTGTACTGTGCTCTGGCACAGGAAAAGCTCCACCAAAAACCTTCAGTTTAGATGCTCACATAGAATCCCACCAAACCAACCACTGTACTATCAGCAACACACACTCAAAGAGTGTGCTTGCTATTTGTTAGGAATGTTCTGAGAGAATTACATAGACTGATATATTGAAGGGGATCAGGAATATATTATGCCGCTTTGACATAAGGATTATTTTGAGCTGAAGACATTGACTTTCTGAAATGCTTTTTCAGACTAAAAGCAGAGCCTCTACCCAAAATTCAATTGTCATTAATCCCCTCCCAAGAACATCTCTAATCTTCTGGGAGACAAGAAGTCGGCACTACATCCAAACACATTTCACAAACCATCATGTCACCCATATAGTCTCCTAATGGCTGATTTATCTTTCCAAAGTCATATGCTTTTCTTTAATTGCCCTTTCACCTCCCTTTTTTGCCATATTAAATTAAGTATACAGACTCAAATTCAAACCACCCATTTGAGTTACTCATCTCTGAATGTTCCCATATGTATGTGTAATGCACATGCTAATAAACTTTTGTTTGCTCTTTCTCTCATTAACATATCTTTGTCACTTCAATTTTCAGAACCTTCACCAGACAACCTAGCAGGGTAGAAGAAAAAAGGAACTGATTTCTCCCCTACAGTATGAATGTATTAAATTAACTCATTCAGTCACAACCCTATGAAGTAGATGCTTTCAGCTGAGGAATTGGAGACATGGAAAAGTTAAACAGTTTAGTTAGAACCTATATTATTACAATAGTACATACAACCTGAAGAAAGAGCTTCTAGAGTTGGAATAATTGGGAGGGAGGTCAGGGGTGAACAGATAAATGCAGGATGGGATGGGAAGCTAATGATACCAAGCTTCTTGAGTTGGTGACAAAGAAAAATTATAGGATCAACCTAGATAAATTAGAATTTTTAAAAGTCTTTGGGTTTATGAAAGTTATCCTGCGTCTGCCTAGACAATTGATAGTTGGTTAAACATACTAATAATATCTTATGAAAAAAAATCACATAGCAAAATGAATTCAAACCATTCTTCAACTACAACAGCCTAAAAAAAATTCTTAAATTTATCAAAAATAGATTTCTGATAGAAAAGCTGAACTTTCTACAAGGGTAAAGCAAAATTATCATCCTTCCTTTAATTATTTGTAATTTGATTCTTAATAATCACATGCCACTCTGAGATGACTTGGGCATAGTCCCACAAAGACCAGAAAGATGAAAATTGTTTTATAGACTAATGATTATAGTTTGTATTATCTTGAATCGTGAGCTGCCTGAACAAATAACAGACTTTGTGAGTTCATTATTGCCAGAAAAGAGTTGCATATAAATTTTTAAATGTGAAAATAGTTACTTTTGGAGAATGTTCCAGAACTTTTAAATAGATTATAAACAACAAGCCAGTACAACAGTTATCTCAGTCATCTTGGTGGGCATTGAACAAATAGAATATCTCTCCTCAGAGTCAAGTACACTGTGGGTGTCAAGAGGGTTTTTTTAAATTTTGATTTTGTAGTCATCTAAAGCAAGTATCCAGTTATAGTGCTTTAAATTTTTTTTCAAGTCAAATCAAGTGTTGCCATGCTACACAGAACTTTTGGGTTCAATTTTATGTTTTTGTCTGTATGCTAGAACAAAGTCCCACCTCTATTTGGGGGCAGAACGTTAATCCTTGAAGGTATTTTTCTGGTTCATCTCAGCGAAGTAGCTAAGACAAAGGCTAACATAAAAGAAAATACATATAATATTTGGATACATATCTGCTTTGTACCCTACCCTTATGACTCTTCCTTCTTTTATTTGTCCTAATATATTCTAGCTGGTCACATTTCATGTAAGTAGGTATAAGTCATTTTTGAAGAAGGTGAGGTTTATACCTCACCCAAACTGTGGAAGAAAGTAAATATACTGTATATGCATTACTTCAAATATATTTATATCAAGTATAAACTCAACTTCTAGGTAAAAACACATGTAGAAACACTGAAACTCCTTCAAACTTTGCATAAAAACTTGTACTTCCAGTTGAAAAATGAATTATTTGTTGAATAAAGGTGATGAATCTTAATTTATAAATCACATTTAAATTCTTTGGGTAACAGATATTTTATTTTCCTAAACAGGAAAATTTTTGCAATAGTCACCTTTTCTAAGGAGACAGTATTTTCTTTCTACTAAAGTTTAATCTATCTTGAAAAAGAAATGCCATATGCACATTAAGTGCACTATTTCTAAATCTGGAGACTCCAACTTCGTTGTAGAAATGATCAAGACAGAATGAGTCATGCTCTCCAGTTGTCCTCCAGCTGACAAAGGACTAAACCTTCCCCTGGAAGTTGAGCCTTAAATCCTGAAGCACATGTCCAGCCCTCATAACATAAGCCTTTTTATTGGAGTGGAAAGATTGGAACTTAAGAGTCACAAATTCAACCATTTCCACAAGTTCCAACTTCTTTAAAAGGAACATGAAAGTTTGTTTCTCATGAGATAAATTATCTAAGATGGCTTCACCATTCCCCCACCCAAGAAAAGTCATAGGGAAGATCTTGGGTGCAGGTAGTTTATCCAGATGGTTATCCTAAGACGTAAGAAGGAGAGATGAGGGAAAGTGAGTTCAGAAAGTAGGAAAATCCAATGAAAGTGTTCATAGCCAAAGTCCTCACTGTGAGCAAAAAAAAATATCAATTGACCAGCACATGAGCAGCATACATCATGTTTCTCAGAATTATCTTTCTGAAGGACAGGAGGCTGGAGCCTCTAATCCACCAGCTTTCATCTCTCACTGGTATAAGATTATCCTGGAAGTTAACTCATCTATAGCATCAGGATTTCTGGCATCAGAAAAGGACTTGAGGCAGAAAATTGAAAATCTAACAGCCAGGTGAAATGAGAAGTACAGTCTGTCTGAGCTTGCATAGAAATATATACCATTTGAAATCAGAGGTATGTCCAAGGAATGAGATAAATGTCACACAGGTATCAAATAATGTGCCCATATGTGATGGATAGTTCATGTGGCAACGCCTGATGAACCACATGTCTTGAGTAGTCCCCCTTCTAGACTCTTTGCACTGGACTGTGACTAATAAAACAAAACTGACACTGACTTATTCTGGTCTTATACCTCAACTGATCTGGATGCTTCTGCTTCCTACTTCTTGAAATGCTTGCTGTAGGAACATTCCTTCTTGGACCTTAGTAACCACAATTTGGAGCTCAATGTAGTTCATGTGGCAGAGAACTAAGATCTAGCTGAGAAGCCTGTGTGAGATCCCTGTCAAGGCTCTAGATAAATGATGCTGTCCCAGTGACCCCAGATAGTACTGTGTGGAGCAGAACTGCCTGGTCAATTCACAGAATTATGAGTCGTAATAAAGAAATCATTTTATATACTGAAATTTTGGGGTATTTATTCAACAATCAATAATATCAGTCAAGTAACCTCGAAGCGAAAACTGCCTAAAATTGCCTAAAAGGGAGACAGCCTCATATTCTATGACATGTCCATAGGAGATGTAATTTTTAAATTTTGCCTAGTTCTCACCAAGCCAAATAGAAATCCCTGATTATAAGTTATGGTTCTGTAAGATTTAGTTATTCAAATAATTTTAAAAGGAAGTTTTTGATACTTTTTGCCAAATTATGTTCAGTATTTTTCTATGAGAAATTTTTATGTATATGCTAACCTTCCTCCCCAATATGAATGGTCATAGTTACCAGATTCAATGTTCATTCAATGAACTGTCATTGAAAATTCACTGAGTAAATATTTATTTAGTACCTACAATATGTGATTCCTATTCTACCACTTTTATTATAATAATGAACAAAATTGGCACAAATTCCTGTCTCCTTAGAGACAGGAAGTTTACAATAAGAAGAATGCATAGACTATGTAGGTTCTAGAGCATGCTGAATGTTAAGGAAAAGAAAAACTAATTGCGAGGTTGAGAAATAGAGAAAATGTTAAAAGATGGTGTCAAATGTTAGGTTGAGTGACCAAAGACAGCCTCATTGGTTGAATAGAGATAGAAAGGTGAAGCAGTCTAGAGACTAAATACAATAAATTCCAAAGTGTAGGGTCTGGGAGAGGGAGTTTAGAGAGAGCAAGAGATGGAAAAGGAACAAACAGAGCAGAGTCAGAGTCAGAAAGTTTATTATCTATGAAACCAAGTAAGAAAATGTTTCAAGAAGGACATTATAAATGACTATGTCAAAGGCTGCTGATAGTTCAAGAAAGATAAGATTTGAGGGAAAGGGAGCCAGACAATAAAGATAACTTTTTTAAGATTTGTTCAAAAAGAAGAAAAATGAAGCTGGCAAAATTTTATTCTTAAATGTGAGAAATAATAACAGCAGTTTGTATGTCGATGGAAATACTCCAAAAGAGAAGAAATAATTATGATTCAAGAGGGTGAGGATTACCACATGCTTTCAGTGGGTGAAAAGGAATAGAGTATGGTCCATCCACAAGGAGTTGGCCTTCGCTAAGAGTATAGACAATTCAAGTTCACGCTTAGTAACAGAAAAGAAAATAGAGGAGGTAAGTAGATGAGATGGGGTAGTCAGGGAAGTTTTCCCATGAAGGCTTCAATTTGCCAGTGAAATAGGAACCAAGGGATTAGCTATGAGTGACTATGTTGTCAGTATTAGAGGTGTGAAGTGGGGCTCAGAGAATATGAAGCAATCAAAGAGGCGTGGATTCAGAATATACAATATACTGGTATAACCTATTTAGGGACAGTGCTGTGGGTACAAGTGGGGCAGTCAGCATCTCTGTGTGCTCCATTCTGTTAGCTGTGTGGGTACAGGAGCAGTAGAGTTGGAGGTAACCAGGCAGCATTTTCCTCTCTCCTTTTCTCCTTATGGATATAGTATCACTCCTCCCTAATAGATAGGAATATTACTAAGATCTTGATGAATCTGACTCAGCTTTCAGTGCTTTCCCCAGTTATATTTGGCTAAAGTTTTTCTTTTGTCATTCGTTTTTCCTCTTCTCCCTTACATAAATTCTTTTTCTGTTTTCACTATCAGGCAATATAGCTGTATCCCGACTAACCAATTTCCCGAAAGGGATGAAGACAACTGTGGAAGTAGAGATATAACTAGGACTGGAATAGTATCTCAACAAAGTTAGATATCATGTATGAAGTAACTTTTATATCCTAGGCATTTAGCATACATTAATATTCCTTTCAACAAGTTTCTCATTTTCAAAGGAATAAACGTTTAGAAAGTAAAATTAATCATCCGGCTAATAAATGCCAAAGCTATGATCCAAACCCTGGTCTACATGCACCATAGTGCTGACTCTGGCCATTCCAGCACACGCCTAGGCCTTATTGACAAAGCAACATTAAGCTCGTGTCATCCTATTTCCAACTAAACCTACTCAAATGATGGTGAGTGGGCTTGCCCAAACATCTTTAGTCCCAGCTGTTATTTCTAGTGTTTTTTTCCTCCAAACATCAAATTTTATCTGCTCCTTGAGACAAATATTCTAGTGTTCATATTCCAAACCTAACTCATCCTTAAATGTCAAGCTTCCACTCATGTTCTCCTGTCCAATTTTAAATCTCTGGATACATTTGTCTATATTTGCAATCTCTTGACACTATTGATCTTTTTGGGCAAGATAATTTGTGTGTGTGTGTGTGCAGCCTGTCCCATATATAGCACCTCTGGTTGAGAATAACTGGGTTAGAACTAACAATCAATGAAAACTAACACTTTTTCATTCTTAAAAATCTCACATTATTTTACTTTCCATAACAATTAAAGCTGTATTTGTACTATTTGGTTTTAGAATATGACTTTTGTTCTGTATTGCTTTTTTGGAATATGAGCTCTTCATAAACTTTTACTTTTGCTATAATTTTCAAAGAACTCCTTACCTCACTGTCATCACCACTGGTCGATTAATTGCAAAAGTTCCTATTCTAAAAAAAAAAATCTGTAATAGTATTTATCACTTTTTATTATATTGCTTATAAAACAAAAGCCTCTGCACATATTTCCATTTAAAAAGATTTTATCTTTGGTGATGGAGATCAGGTGCTTTTAAATTCTATCACAAGGAATTCCATATGCTTGCTCTTTCAGTTGTGCCTATGGAATAACTATACATTGAATCTTACAAACTTTACTAAAACCACAGCTGCCATCTAGTGGCCAATTACCCAAATTGAGGGTACAATAGATGAAATCAACTGCCATATTTCTCAAAAACAAAAATTTTAAATTAAATGTTCTAATATAGAGGGTTTTTTTAATATATTTATTTATGCATACAAGAGCTGGGGTATAGGCCAGAGTCGCGGGAGGTGAGAGGATTCACCAGATAGAGTGGGGAGCAGAACAGGCAGACTGACTGAAAGACTTGCTGAGGGGAGCAGCGGGCGAGGCAGGAGAGGTCTGCTGTGCCATGTGGGTCCCCTCTCTGGCCGGTGGCAGGGATCTAACTCGTGCTGTAGTGGCTGCGGTTTGCTTCACAGTGCGTTGTTGAACCCAGTGTGCCACGAAGGAGACCCTATAGATATTTCTAAATCAATTTCATACATACGCAAACATAGTTTTCAACTACTGAAAATAGTTCAATGTTCTTGCCCAAGTAAAATTAATTCCCACTTATAAGTGTTTTAGGTGCAACATATTTTTATTTGCAAATAAGACTTATGTAATAAACACAGAATGTCCACATTACCCATTTGATTATATGTCCTTTCCTAACACACATTTTTTTCCCTTAGAGGCCTCTCTGAAGAGTTGAAATCATTTAACAAAACATAGGACACTGAACTCAGCTAAACAGGAAGATCCTGGGAAAAGTTCCCTGGCAGAACTCACTGTCTGATTGGGCTCAAAATTCTTCCACAATTGGTCTGAAATTGTTTTTAAACCAGAAGGCTAATTGGTATGGTTACAGAGTTGGCTTAATTGGGGGCTTCCCTGGTGGCACCATGAAGTCTCAAACTATAGAGCTACAGGCAGCTATTGCAGCACAAGTTCAATCCCTGGCCAGGGAGGCAATCCACATTGTACAGCAGACCTCTCCTGTCTCATCCGCTGCTCCCCTCTGCAGTGTATTTCTGTAGATCCTCCTGTTCTTCTCCCCACTCTGTCTATGGTAAATCCTCTTACCCCCACGTTTCTGGCCTATACCCCAGGTCGTGATGCATAAATAAATCAATCTTAAAAAAAAAGAATTGACTGAATTGATCCAGCAATTCAACCAAATTAGGTTGGTAGGAAATTATTCTAAGTAATTAAAAATAATAATTATGAAGTATTTTCATTACCACTGAAAGTCAAACCTTATTACAAACATTGTGCTTATCAATTATGACTGTACACTTTCAAGTCTCTCATTTATGCATCATTCAACTGTTATAGCAACAACGTATTTAACTAATAATGCAGATTGGATGGAAAAGTACAAAAGAATGGAAGAAGAAAGATATAGGTTGGCAATTCAGTGTCAACTTTAATTGCTATTTAGCACTTGAGATATGATAAATCTATTTCTAATTCATATTTATAAGTTACAAAGTGTATTTTCTTTAGCAGGAAGGCATAACCAAATGTCTCTAAAATATGCTGAATTGTTCTATTGCTTTTCTCTCTTTTGTTGAGATCACTAACATGCTTTGAAGGCAAATGTAGCATATGTATAAACTCAGATATTTCTTATTTTTCTTAATAGATTCTAATGCATCACTTATGTGCAAAATGCATACTTACTGCTAGTACTGCGTTCATAAGAGGTATGATCCCCATTTCTTTACTTTCAGATACTTACAATACTTGAAGAAGTTCAAGACAATATTGCATAAATGGAGAAATATGGTGTTGGGTCTTAATGTCCTATTCAAGGTAATAGAGCTAATTGTGAAAGATGACTGTAGAACGTTCAGCTATTTCTAAAGCCACACCATAATCTGAGGCTACACACACAATCAAGAGTGTAAGATGAGTCTCTTAGGGTCAATCAGGCTTCACATCACCTGTATCTCACTCATCTACAGGAGTCCCAGCCAACTTTAGTCATTCTTTCTCTCAGTCTCTTAACCCACAAGATATGTTTATGCTTTCTACTTCCCCCATTCTCCTTTCCAAACCATTCCAGTGTCTCAGGCAATCTCTATCTGTGATCAGCAGCTCCTGTTCTTTAAATATTCCTTTCGCCTCCTTACCTTACTTGAAATTTAGCTAAATCCTGAATGGTATGAGGACCAGGAGTTAAGGTAGGTATACTCTTCATTCCCCATTGCTGTTTCCAAATTACCTTCTGCAAAAATCATTTTTCTTTTAATGCTAATATCATCTGGATATTACCACTGTTTTCTACACCTTTTCAGGTTCTTTTGAACTTCTTAGCTACATGTTATTCACTAGTCTTCTGCTATTATTAGTTTCCATTCTACCCAGTTTCCTTACTTTATCCTTGGTGAATTTAATATCTAAATGAATGTGACCCATCAAAAAGTCCTAGCTCCTGTTTCTTGATTTCCATATTCCACTGACATTTTCCCTTTTCCACCTCTTTTGCCCATTTTATGTTCACTACATCTCTGAAAATGTAGTACTTTTTAAAAATTGCAAATAGAAACATCCAACTTTCTTAATATGGTTTCCTTTACAGTTCATTGATACAAATACTTACTTACAACCACATGGTTCTACAGTTGTGTGAAGACATTGGATTCCTTCATCCTACCACCTATCTCCTGTCATCACATTCCATCTTGTTCAGCAGATTCCATTGTCATCAATATAGAGGCCTTCTGCACTTACCTTCAACTTGCACAACTTCCAGGTCATTCTTTTCCTTAACTGAGCTCACGTTACAAAGCCTCAATCCACATATGAACTTAACTTGCCTCAGACTTTCTCCATTTATGCCTAAACAGGAGAGTATTAGTAAACACAGAAATAATATAATCATGGTTTTACTTTAATTCATAATCTCAGAACACAATTCGAATATTAACACTACCTAGAAATATTGCCACATTTGTCAAATAAGGTTGTTTTTCTGCTCTCCAGGATGATCATATTGATCTAGTTCCTCTGTCTTCCACCTACTACCTCATCTGTTTCACCTTTACTTCTCAGGGGGTGTCCATGAGCTTACTTTGTTGAGATCAAGGCTGGCCAAATGGAAGCATACTCCTTCTCCCTTCTCCAAATGCCCATTTGGAGCCATCATCTCACCTCCATTAAACCAGGAGATATCAGTAATATGTCACAGTATAGATGGGAACTTTAGAATTTGAGATAATTGATTTTGGGTGATAAGTTAGGTATGATTTCAGATATAGAATGGTGAATACAATGTTCTGCAGAAAATAGAAAGGCTTTGATCAAGAGACACATGATCCAAGTTATACAGTAGGACAGAGGTTTACAATCTAAGGACCTTGAGCCAAATGTAGCCTGTTGATTGTTTTAGTAAATAATGTTTTTTTAAGATTTATTTATTTACGCATACAAGAGCTGGGGTACAGGCCAGAGTCACGGGAGGTGAGAGGACTCATCAGAGACAGAGTGGGTTGCAGAACAGGCAGATCCACTGAAGTATACTGCTGAGGGGAGCAGCGAGTGAGGCAGGAGAGGTCTGCTGTGCCATGTGGGTCCCCTCCCTGGCCGGGCATTGAACTCGCATGCTGCTGTACCGCGGATGCTTCACAGTGCAGTGCTCAACCCGCTGCACCACCAGGGAGACCCCTGTTTTAGTAAATAAAGTTTTATTGGATATGGCCACCTCCATTCATTATATATTGTCTATGAATACTAGTATGTTGCAATGACAGGGTTGAATAGTTGCCACTGAGGTCATATAACCTCCAAAGCTTAAAATATTTACTTTCTTTACAGAAAAAAGTGATCAATCCCCTATGTCAAAAAGATAACCCTTGCAGCAGAATTAAGGATGATCATGGAGTCAAATTATATCTACTGACTATGTTTGGAAGGAAACTGTTAGTTTAGGTAGAATGATGAAAGCCTGTGCTAATGGTAGGAGATACAGTAAAGAGAAAAAATTGAGAGGTATTTCATGTATAGAAGCAGTAGGATTAGACAATTAGATATGGAAATAACTATTTCTGGTGACTGAGAAAATGGTAGTATTATCACCTGTGACAGGCAAAAAAGGGTGGGAGAGCAAAAGTTTCCAGGAATAATAATGCTTTTCATTTTAATCCATTCGATACCTACAAGAAATGGAGCTTGCTCAGATTATTCCCAAACTATCTTAAGGGTTGGTATATGAATGGTAGTCAGTGCTATGGGAATAGATGAAATCACAGAAATATAAACAATAATCAGAAAAATTTCTTAGAGGTCTATATTTAAGAGCTGAAAACTTATGACCACACAAAAATCTACACACAGATGTTTGCAGCAATTTTATTCATAATTGCTAAAATTTGGAAGCAAGCAAAATATCTTTCAATAAGTGAATGCATAAATAAGTTATAGCATACACAGAAAATGAAATATTATTCAGCATTAAAAGAGAATGAAGCCACCAAACTATGAAAAAATGTGGAGAAAACTTAAATGCATATTGTTATAGAATCCAATCTGAAAAGATGACAGTCTGTGACTCCAACTTTATGTCATTACAGAAGAGGCAAAATTAACAGAAACAATAAAAGATCAGTTATTTCCAGGGGTTGAGAGGAAGAAGAAACAGATGTATAGAACACAGAGAATTTTTTAGGGCAATGAAACTACTCTATATAACACAATAATGATGGACACATGTCATTTATACAGAATAGATACAACACCAAAAGTGAGCAATAATTTAAACTATGACTTCAAGTGATTATGATGTGTCAATGTAGTTTTATCCATTTAAACAAATGTACACTGTAGTGGGGATGTTGACCATGGGGAGGTTATGCACATATGGGATTATATGGGAATACATGGGAAATCTCTACCTTTCTCTCAATTATCTGTGAACCTAAAACTGCTGGAAAAGTCTCAAGAGCTCTGTATCTGAAGGGTAGCTAAAACTGTCATTAATTCATACAACAGAGATTATAGAAAAGTTAAAGAATCAACTAAATCTAGATATATCGAGAGATAATTCTCAAATACATGTTTAGGAAAATATGCTGCGAAGGATGCCATACCATATTTGCAAAATTTTAAAAGATAAAATAACACAAATTGTATGAGGACACAAATGTAGAAGAGTATATTAATGATAATGCAACTTCAGTACTGGAGGAAAACAGAGGAAAGGGAAAGATAGGATGGGGCAGATGAGCTTTACCTGCCATATTTTTCAAATATGGTTTCTAGTAAAAGATAGTTTCTAGTAAAAGACATCAAAAGAGACAGGTCTATGTTGTCAGAAGGAATATTAAGAAGGGACAGGAATATAAAGGGTCCTAGATGTCAGGAAAGGAAGGAGGTATGTTCCAACGTTTATAAAATACACCATCTGACTTTGTAGACAAGTGAAGTAGAATGAGGATTCAGAATCAGTCCATTATCAGTCAGATGCCTTGGAGAAAGTTTTGACAGAATAATGGAGGTGGGAGCCAGATGGAGAAACTTGGCACTGAAGAAGTGGAGGCAGTGAGAGCAAATGGCTCATTCAAAAAAGCTGGCAATGAAGACTGCAAGAGAAAGATACACAGTAGTTTGAATGAGAAATATGTAATTTGTCTGATGCTTCAACTTCAGTCCAGGTGGGTATTCAAATAACTCACTATTTTTTGCAAATCATGGAGCCCTTTATACTGTCAAAAATTAACAATAAATAAGTATCTTTTTTCCTTAAGGGTAATTATCTGCAAAACAGATTACCTGTTAATATACTATAAACATAACATTAACAGACTGGTTCAAACCAAAAAAGATATGAACAGTAAAGCTGAGTAAACTGAAACATTTTACCATGAGACCTAGAGAACTTCTAGGTGGGTTGCTCACCAAGCTAGATCCCCACAGAGCAAGCATGAATCTTGATAAAGTCACCCAATCCAAGATCTATCCTTCAGCCTCACAGACTTAGAAGCTTAATCTCACCAAGGAACATCAAAACAATTAGGTATCAGTTCTCAGGAAACTGACCCAAACTGACAAAGCTAGTCAGAAATTGCTATTTAAACCACTTTACTATTTACAATAAGAAGTGTAATTGCTAAACAGTTTAGATATATCAGCCTGACCAGTGAGCCCAATTAGCTTAAAGGTGTTTGGGAAACAAGGAAGCAGAACAAGGAGCTCCATTACTGGAATGTGTAATGACATCTGTCTTCCATGTGACAATAGTAATATCCTTGTCAAGTGGCCTCTTGAATTAGCCTAACAGAACATTCTCTCTTCAGATGAGGACATGCTCTTGTAACTTTCCTTCTTCTGTAGCTTTATTTCTAAATAAATCTTCTCCTAAAGTACATATCTATTCCTTATAATAATACCTTTCTATTTAGGAGAAATTACATCTTTTTAAGATGATCCTGCTTTTTTCTTCACTGAGTGCATTACACTTGTAGTTTACCTTTTGAAGATCTTTGCAGACATATAGGGTCCCCTCTATATAGAAGACAACATTTCATTTGTATTTACATGTCCACTAGCACATGCTGAAAGGTGAAGTTAACATTTCCCGAATTTCACTAGTGTCTGTATTTTCATGACTTTTTTATCTGAGTAAAACTAAAATTTTATTGTTTGTCTTCAAATAACTTCACTTCTTAAACTTATTTTCAAAGGATATTTTATATTACCAACATTAAATAGCAACCCAGTCTATACTTAATGAAAAATAACCAATAAGAATCTTCTTCAAAAAAAAAAAAAAGAATCTTCTTCAATAATTCATGTCTCACTAACAATACATATGTATATACGTAAACATGTCACCACTTATTACCACAGTTGCTAAGATGTGTCATGTTGCTTTTGTATCTTATTTCAAGTCTAATATAAAGCATATAATCCTGGCCTGTTACTGAACACTACAAAAATATTACCTGTTAGAACATCAGCATTATTTTGATTCATCAAATCTTGATGTAAATGCTACTTCAACCACTAAAAGAAACTTTAAAGACTGTAGAAAACATGAAGTATTTATATGGAATGTTCCTTAGGATAATATCTTTAAAATGAAACCAATTCTCCATGGAAATAATATAGCATGTCTTTCAGGAAAGTCTATAAAAGAATTCTTATGATGATGCACTTAAAGGTTATCATTAAACTGTTTATTGCTGTGGAGGTGGTGAGTTTAAAGCATTTTGAGACATAAAGAGGTATAGTTCTTTTGGATCTACAACAAAATGTTTCACAGCTCATTCTATTCAACTTGTATAATACCTTAAGACATAGCAAAACATTTGCAAGTAATTATTTAGTAAAATAGAAAAATAAGAAATTATGGGGTTCTTTGGAAATGGTACAAAGGGTATATTTTCAGAGGCTCTTTGAAAATATATAGGGTAGTGATCAGGCACAGATAACACAGGAGGTAAAGCTTTAGAAATGTTTATCAGTCCTTCGACTTAGCAGTGGCTTTGGATAATTTTTTTTTAATGGAGAAAGTTTATGAGTATGGATCCCTAGAAAAAAATAAAAACTACATTCTGAACACATGCAGTCTTCCTTCATCACCCAATAACAAGCTATGGTATAGAGACAAGGAGATGGGCATCCTCCTCACTAAATATCTTGTTCCTATGACTTTTAGCTCAAGAAAGATACTAAGTATAGATTTCTTTTTGGCAATCTTGATAGCCTGAAATTTTGGAAGGTTTAAGAGACAGCCCCTTTCTCACCAACAGTTCTCACAGATTGCATGGGAACACATTTATTTAAACTGAGAAATAAAGTCAGCTAATAGGTTTACTAAGTGTGTCCTTTGTCTTAAACTTATCAGCTAAATCTGCAACACCACGGTTTTAATAAAAATACATTTAAAGTACATCAAGAAAATACCATGTGATGACAATTACATTCTTTGTAATTTATAAACTCATGATACAAAATTTAGAATTTTAAAGTAAGGTTATTTAAAGAGTTTTTAGTTAAAACATTTTTAGTTTAAAAAAATATCTAGAAGTTTAATGAGCAAAAAATGTTTGAAGATCACTGTCACTCGCTGCTACATTGTGCTTCCAGAACAATTCGACAGTCAAAATTCTGTTAAATTTTACCATCACTTTTAAAATTTTACTGTTTCACTGATGTACAGAGAAAGCTAATACCAGCACATTATACATCCAATAAGGGGTTAATATCTAAGATATATAAAGAACTCAATTCTACTCAACAACAACAAAAAAGTAAAAAATGGGCAGATGATCTGAATAGATACTCCTCCAAAAACAACAGAGATAATAAGCAGGCATATGAAAAAATGTTATCACTTATAGGGAAATGCACATCAAAACCACAATGAGATGTCACCTGATAATCGTGAGAAAGACTTACCTCCAAAAGGTTAGTGATAACAAGTGTTGGTGAGGATATGGAGAAAAAGGAACACTATATACTTTTGTTGAGAATGTAAAACAGTGCAAGCATATTGGAAAATAATATGGAACTTCCCAAAAAAACCCTGTAAAAATAGAACTACCACATGATGCAACAAGTCCACTTCTGGGTATTTACCCAAAATACCAATAACTTGAAGAGTTATATATATCTCAGAGTTTATTGCAGCACTAATCACAACAGCTAAAATATGGAAACAGCTGAAATGCCCACTGGATAAAGAAGATGGGGTATTTATACACAAAGAACCATTACCTGGCTATAAAAAAGATAAAATTTTGCCTCTGCAGAAAAATGGAAGGAAGTTCGGGAAATTACGTAAAGAGGGAATAAATCAGAAAGAAAAATACAAATATCAAAAGATTTCACCTATATGTAAAATGTAAAGAAACAAAGCAGGTAAACAGACAAAATAAAATAAAATAAAAATAAACCAGTGACTTTTGACTGAGGACCAGAGGGGACGTGGTTATGGGGTAAGAACAAAGGTAGAGGATGTCGGACGGATAATGGTGTCTCTTTGTCTTTAAAAAACAAAACAAGGGCCTCCCTGGTAACACAAGGGGTTGAGCACGCACTGTGGGGCTTCTGCAGCTACTGCAGCTTTAGTTCAATCCCTCTCCCACGCCAGAGAAGGTAACCATATGGCGTAGCAGACTCCTCTGGCCTCACCTGCTGCTCCCCTCAGTAGTGTATTTCAGTAGATCTGCCTGTTCTGCTGCCCATTCTCTCTCTGGTGAATCCTCTCACCTCCCATGCCTCTGGCCTACACCTCAGTTCTTGTATGCATAAATAAATAAATCTTTTAAGATTAAGTAATAATAAAAAACAAAACAAGGTCATTACAACAAAAATTAAATTTAAAAGTTGCTACAATGATAAACAGAATAAAATCAGGATTACCTTGTTTAAGTCATTCTCTATTTGAACCCTACTTTTGCAATCAACAGATTGATTCAGACAGACCTATAGTTATTTTCCTAAACTTATTACTTCTTAGTTGCATTTTTGCCAAATTACAGAATAACAATAATTTCAATTTTTTAATTTAATTTATTCTTTAGAGAATTATTAAGAGAAAAAACACACAGAAAGCACAGCATCATGGGCCAGTTAAGCTAAAAAACACAAGCCACAAACAGGAGGCGATAGCCTATCACAATGAACCAGACACACAAAAATTACCCAAACAAACTAACAACAACAAAACCTCTGTAATTTATGTTAAATGAACTAAATTTTCCATATCAATTACCTTTCTTCTATGTGTGCTAATTATTTCATGTTTATGCTTAAAGGTCTGTACCTATTCAGAAAATTTCCTTGTCAAAAGAGACCATTATTTATGTCCTTCTCTGCCTTACAGAACCCTAGCTCGCTCTATTTAATACATATTGCTGAAAGGCTGACACTTCTGAAACTTGTAGAAATACAAATCAAAATATAAGTTCATATCATATAAGATTGAAAGTAAACGTTAATCTTTCAATTTCATTGTCATTTCCTATGAACCATTCACAAAAAAGTGCAAATTCAGTTCCCTCAGATTCTACTATGAGTCTGACTCCTCAGGTTAATAGAAGAGTATAGGATACAAAGGGGACTGAGTTATACCCTAGCTCTCAGATTAAGATCCTCTTCAGCTGTGCTTCCAGAGATCATTTTATATATTTTCAACTAACAAAAAGTAAATTCGAGGAATGTCAGATGCCTACAGAATTCCTTTACACCCTTTCCCACCTCATCTGACCAGTTTTGATAACTCTTGACTATTGCGCTAGGTATCTGGAAATGAATTACTAATGAAGGGAAAGTTCATGTCTGTGTTAGGAGATATATTAGGACAGTCTTAAATAAACTAAATATAAAAGAAAACTATAGTTTTCTACTCCAGGTTTACAATCAGAACTAATGGAATGAGTATCAATCCCAAGCATACTTTGGATGTCTCGCTCACAGTAATAGAGATTCATTGAAATGATGACTTAAGGGCCTCCCTGGTGGCCCAGTGGGTTGAGCAACGCACTATGAAGCAAACCGCAGTCACGGCAACATGAGTTTGATTCCTGCCTGTGGCCAGGGAGGGAACCCACATGGCACAGTAGACCTCTCCTGCCTCACCCATCGCTCCCCTCAGCAGTGTACTTCAGTGGATCTGCCTGTTCTGCTCCCCACTCTGTCTCTGGTTAATTTTCTCTGCCTCTGGCCTGTAACCCAGCTCTTCTATGCACAAATAAATAAATTAAAAAAAAAAATGATGACTTAAGTTGAAGATTTCATTGTAAGCCTCTTAATCTTCTAGGTGCCAGATGCTTAAATACATACCATTTTTCTCTTAAGAATTTAAATTTTCTATATGAGATGCTAACTATATACCCATGCACTCCTAAGGTTACACGGCTAATTTAATTTACATAAATCACATGTGTAATGTTTGCATCTCACTAAATGGACATCTCTTTGTTCATAATAGAACATCCAAATGCCAGAGATGCCACTTCTGTCCACATCTGTGTTTCTTAGGGACTACAGAAAATATAGTAGTTTTAAGACATGAGTAAAAAAATTTTCAGAGTTTCATGATACACCATAAACACTACACATCTGCTATTTATCTGGCATATTAATTTAATGGAAACTTCACAAGGTCATACTTAGAATGTAATGTACTTATGATGAAATTAGTTCCTTATGTTTTTTAAAAACTCCTTATAATGATAGTTCATTTATCACTAATTAGTGCTTTCGGCTTTCTTTTACTTCAAAGCCTTACATTTATAAGTCACACAGTATCTGCCATATTTTCACTTTCTTACATTTACTTCCTCTCCGCAGAAAACCCGGGACAATCACCACCTAATTTCTGACTCCACGTTGTTTCAAACAGGTCAGAATAAATTTCAGTATGCAAAATATTACCCATTTGGGAGTGATCTGCAGGTAATTTTCTGGGTACATTGTAAAACAAGATGCTTCACTTTTGGAAGAAAACTGCTTTATTTCAAATCCACAGTTCTTCGATTAAGAAACCACAAGATGGGGGTGGAGTGCGGTTGGATGGGGGCCCTGGTGGCGCAAGGGGTTAAGTCACAGCACTATGAAGAGATCCGCAGTCACAGCAACACTAGTTAGATCCCTGGCCAGGGAGGCGACCCACATGGTGTGGCAGACCTCCTCAATCTGGTCTGCTGTTCCCCTCAGCAGGGTATTACAGTCTATCTGCCTACTCAGTTCCTGACTCTGTCTCTGGTGAATCCTCTTGTACACACACCCCCACCCAGCTCTCATGTGCATAATTTTTTTTTTTTTAAAAAGAATGAAATCACAAACCTAACTGAAGAGATTATAAAAAGGGAATTTACCTTGCCCTGGTATTCTGACTTCAACAATTTTAAGTTAGGGTGTTAGGGGGGAAAAGTGGTCCTGAATAGATTACACAGATAGGTTTATGGACTCCAACCCCCATTCCAGACCACCCATATTCCAGAACGACAAATCTGATAATATGATTATCAAAGAGTGGATCACTGGGACCTGAGGGTGGAGTTAATTAAGCAGCCAGGCTGGCTATAAGGCCAGAGAGGTAAGGGTGGGGTTAAGCAGCCAGGCTGGCTATAAAAACAGAGAGGTGAGCCTTGAGCTCTTCTCTTCCTTTGGAGCCATCTCACTTGACTCAGAACCAGCTCTCAACATGCCACTGCATTCCAGCTCAGAAGATCTGGTAGCATATTTAGGGATTTGTATCCTTCTCTTCTTGTGATATTTCTACTTTATTCCCCTTTTTTTATAAAATAAAACCCTTTAATAACTTTTGTCACGTGTGCCTGAAGTTGGGACTTAGTATAAAAGTCTTCTGAGCTCACGGGTGAGGACCCTGTCAGGGAAACCCATTTTATATTAGGGTTTCCCTGTAACAAAGGAGGTTTTTTTTTTTTCCTAAAGGAGGCGCACACACCTTTCCCAGTACAGATTGTTTCTAAAAGAAGTAACAAAGTCTCTAAGTTGGGTCCCTTTTAGGGGCAAATGCAGAATATTCAAACATACTTTTTACTGCTGTGTTCTTCAGAAACGTATATGATAAAGTTAGAACGTAGCACCTCTTGTCTAGTGCCACTCCACTTAATTTTAGTACACTTAATTTTCGGCCCGTAACAGAATACTTGGAATGCCACTTTCCTGCACCAACATTTCGTAAGAAAACAGCACTCATCCACTTCACCTGTGATCTACTTCACATCTCACCCCGTTTTCTCCTGCCTTCCCTGCCTTTTCTCAAGTTTCCCCCTACAAACTTCCACGCGGCCTTTCACTCCTCCAACAAACTCGCTTTCCCAAGCTCACCCTCTAACCCCACCTTAGGAAGTTTCTTCTTTGTTTTCCGCCTTCCGTTCGCGTTTGCCTCACGCGGCGGCCGAGAACACCGACCGGAAGGACGGCAGAAGCGTACTGCGCACGCGCACTAGCGGGTCCCCACTTTGTCTCTCCGATCTGGTTGGCCGGTCACTTTTAATCTGACGCGGGAGGCTGCGTGAGATACTCTCGCGATATTTTGTGCCCTCCGTCGGCGGAAGTCGCTTCCGGTTCATGGAGGGTCTTTCTAGCTTCTTTCGCCGTGGGTGTCGGTGCGTGGTCCGGAGCTGCCGGACCGAGTATCATGACTTCCGCCCTGGAGAATTATATCAACCGTATCCTTTGGTAGATAACCGCGCGTGTTAGCCGGTATTGCAACGAGGCCCGCATTTGCACTGCGGTGGGCAAATGCTGGAGGGGTTCGGGGTCGGAATCGGCGGGCGGGCGGTTGGGTTCGGACGTCCGGTGGCCAAACGGGGCGCTGGGTGCGGGTGTGGGAGTTAGGAATCTGGGACTGGAGCCCGCCGAATTTGCGGATCCAAAGCGCCTTTTAGTTTCATCCTCAAAAATTCAGTGTGATTATGGGATGTCACTCCGTTTTTATAGAATTCAGCTGTGACTAATTATTATTATTTTCCTAGACCCTATACGTTCATGTTTGGGAATAACATGGACCGTTGTCCTAGTGGCAACTATGGTCTTGTAAATCCATCTGCTTGTTTTATCAGTCTTTGCACATTTTGAAGAGGAGCAAAATCTTACTAAATATTGTTCATAAGTTGAATTCCTGACCCTTTACCATTTAAAATTAAACTTTTTTTATTGGCAAAATGAAGACTGCAACATGTTGTAATGGATCGTCATGAAGGGTACCTAACCCTTGCTCTTAAAAAACTCTAGAGAGGTGCTAATCACGTTAAAGTTTCAGGATAGAATCACTACATTGTGCTTTCGTGTACAAAGTTGGAAAACAAAAGTAAAATACCAAAGACTGTAACATAGTCTGTAATAACAAAGACTGTAAAAGTACCTTGTGGGGTTGATTATAGTATCTTTTCTGAATTTAAGAACCGAAGTCCTGAGAGACAGTTGATTCGTTTAATATCATTCAACATTGATCAAAATTTACACTGTAGAAGTGAAGAAACGTGCTTAGGGTGAAATGTTTGGTTAGAGTCATATAGGGAATACTCCGTGCAAACACCCCATACATTGGTAAATACAAAAAAGGTGTTTTTTTCCTCTTTAATTGGGTATTTACAGAGAATTAGAAAAGTGAGAATGCAAAAGTTTTTGTACTGCGAATATAGTGGCTGTGTTGCAAAGTTTTAATTCTATAACCTTTTCAAATTCAAACCATTTTATTACCAAATTATAAGTTTTAAGTTTACATTCCTCAAGAAATGATTTCCTTGACTCATTTGTCAGGAACTGTTGCCGTTATTACTTCTGATGGGAGAATGATTGTGGTAAGTATTTTAACTTTTTCATTCTCTGTTTACTTACTGATTGTAACTTTTCTTGTAGGATCTAAACTAATACTTAGGCACCAGAATATACCTGCATTGCAGTTCATGATTCATCTCTTTCATTGATAAATAACTGCTGATTCATGTTTCTTCATTTATAAATGTGGAGTGTATATTACTAATAAATGTTGAGATTATGTTACGTATAAGTCTTGTGCAAAAATAATGGATTTGCTCTTAGAGCTTGTTTAGTCTGCCCATGTCTTTTGTACTTCTCTTCGTTTTCCATTTTTATTTTCCTTCCCAATTCACTACTTTTAACATTTATGAACCATTTTTTGGTGGTTTTGTAACACTTCCTAGAAACTTTTAAAAAATAACTTAGATACTATGTATGTAGAGTAATGCACATTTAAGACTTGTATGGTCTCAGTCGTCTTTGAATATTAGATTGGGTGACTTACATATACTGTAGGACAGTAATGTCCTACAGTGACGTTTGACTAAATTTTTTTCCTCTCATTGACATGATTATCACATTATCTGCTTTTTGTTCCAGAAAAAATCTTACATTCTCTTAACCTGTTCCTTGATCTGAGGAATTTACCTCTGATTTTTGACTATTTAATTTATAATTAAGTTTGCTTTTAAAATGCTTTAAGATTACTAAGCTTTTTCTGTTGAAGGCATATGATTTTTAATCCCTTTCTTTCATTTTGCAGTTCACTTTGTTTTCTTTAACACTTGTGATTTTTCTCAGTGGGTCCTTAAGTGACTATTACGAGTCAAACTGTTAGACTTTGCCATTTACTAAATGCAAGTCACATACCAGGTACTTTAGCTCTGCTACTTTCTATCCATGAAAGCTTGAGAGCTTACTTAAACCTTTCTGTGCTTCAGTTTTTCTTCTCTGATGTAGGTATCAATATAGTTTCTACCTCAAAGGATCTGTTGATAGATTAGTTGAAATATTGTGATGTGGTGTTTAAGACAGAGCCCAGTATTACTATGTAATACAGTGTTGCTATAGTGGGTATGTCTGGCTTCTACACATGTATGTATTTTGCTTTTTTTATTTTGTGTTAGAATGCTAGTGTCAGGATTACATGCATTTTTATACTACTTTCTTTACACTGATATATGGATTTCCTTTGTGTCTCTCAGCAACTCTGCACTAGTCAGATATATGGTGCAATTTCTTTTCCCCTCTAAACCAACAGGGTAAGTTTTGTACCCTTACTATACTGTTGGTTTTATACTGTTCTGTTATATAGTGGACTTATATTTAAAATAGGTACTTCTGTTGGGTACCTGGAAACTAAAATTGTAATATTGCTGAACTTACATGCTGATGTAAACCAGAATACTTGTTTTTTAAATCTGAATATTTTCTTTACAGGGAACACTGAAAGGTTTTGACCAGACCATTAATTTGATTTTGGATGAAAGCCATGAACGAGTATTCAGCTCTTCACAGGGAGTAGAACAAGTGGTTCTAGGGTTATACATTGTAAGAGGTGATAATGTGTAAGTAATAAATCTTTTTAAATATACAGCATGTGAACTGTCTTACTATAAGGAGAAGAGGTTTTTTTCTGAAAATATACTGTATAATCCTTATGTAATTAATAGAACATGTTCATTTGTTTTATAAATGGTGGTTTTGCTTAATTCTGTACATTTATTCAGGAGCTAACCAAAGTCTTCTATGTACAAATTAAATTGTTAACTACTGAGATTTGTCCATGTTCTAATAGTTAAGGGCCCTGCCTTACCCTCAGTATTTTGTTAGAGAGACTTCTTAATATTGTCTTCCATATATTCCCTAATTTCAGAGGAACATAAAAAGACTCATAGGTTTCAAGACCAGAATGTGAAAAATGTCTCAAATTTGAAATCTCTGATATGAATAATTTTAATAATTCATGAACTAATATAGCTGCTTGATTACACAATAATACGACAGAGAAAATTCATTTTAGTGGCAACACTTAAGGAAAACCTGCAGGCTAGAACATTGCCGTCCAAAGAACTTTCTGCAGTGATAGGAACATGCTTTGCCCCGTATGGCAGCTACTAGCCATGTGTGGCTGTTGAAAAGTGACTATTGTGACTGAAGTGATGAGTTTTAAATTTTATGTCATTCTAATTTTAATAGCCACATGTGATTAGTTGTTACTACTGTATTAATGCAGTTATAGGGGCTAGAAGGCAAGAATCATTTTTGTTGTACTATATAAAGTTAACATGGCTAGAAGGTAGCAAATGCTATATAGACATTATCTTTTGGGGGACAGTTAGGATCTAGAAGATGAAGCAATGCTTTATTCATTAAAGAGCTTTATCTTAAAAATCAATTTTAGATGGTAAATTGCTCTTAAATCAGAATTCAATTTATAAGATTCTATAGAGATGACTATTAGGTAAAACGATCAAGTGTAAAGAATGAAAAGATGACAAAGTAGATAGGATATGTGTCCTCTGACAAGAACAACACTGACTTTATGTTGGAACTAATATATTGCATAATTGATTTTAAAGAACTTTCTCCTCTATTTTAATCTAAAAACTTTTTTTGAATTTCTATTTTAAAATAAAAATTTTGCTGTAAACCCACTGGAGTGTTAGAACCAGCTTGTACTGATTCATGACAGCAGATTGATATATTTTTAGGAATTTCTGCAAGCTAGTTGATTGACGTATTGAAATTGGCCATAGTGGGACTATTTGCAGGGATATCAGTAAACACTGTAAATCAAATCAGCCTCAAGAATTTTTTAAACCTTGTCTAGCATGAGGATTTTAAGTGTACAGCTGAGATCTTAGACTTGTTTTTTGTTGAGAGGACAATATGAGACTACCGGAATTTGGTACTTTCCATCTATTAGAAAGCTAAAGGCTTCACATAATTTAAAGCAAAATTGTTGCAGCTGCGTCAAATTCGGTGCTTGCCCCACACATGGCAGGCACCGGCCCAGAAGGCTGCCACAGTGACATTGTGACTCATGGGCCCTGATCCCCATTCCTGGGCCTCAGGGATAAGTTTGGTTACAAACACCAAGTAAAGCAAATAAATAAAGCACAATTGGGCGAATTTTCTATTAAAGACTCATGATCCAATTACTGTGTGTTCTCAGTCCTTAGTATTGGTTCCTGTAGTAATGTTGCCTTCAAATCACTTTTTTTTAAGTTTTGTGATTTAAATTTGATATAATTTACTGCCTCGTGAAACTGTACTTTATTTTTCTCTGTTCTCTCAGCTCACTGATTTCTTTTTTCCCTTGTGTAATTGCAGTGCAGTCATTGGAGAAATTGATGAAGAGACAGATTCTGCCCTTGATTTGGGGAATATTCGTGCAGAACCTCTGAACTCTGTAGCACACTGAGGAAAGACTACACATGTTAGACAGCTGTAAATCTTTGTACAGAAATTTACTGAAGGTGATGTGCAGAATTTTAATGAATGTGTAATTGTGGATTTTTGACTGTGTATTGATTCATTGTAATATGATGTAAATTAAAGTATTTCTACATTTTATGGAGAAAAGAATTTTTTTTGCTTAAATTATAGGTTTAGTTTTACTTTCTATTAAATGGTGTAAATGGAGTCCTCCCTGGTGGCACAAGGGAGTTAAGTCGCAGCATTATGAAGCTATCTATAGCCACTGCAGCATGAGTTCTATCCCTAGCCAAGGGGGTTACTCATTTGGCACAGCAGACGTCTCCTGTTTCTCCCATTGCTCCCCTCAGCAGTGTATCTCAGTCTGTTCTGCTCCCCATTCTGTCTCTGATAAATTCTCTTGCCCACCCCCACCCCTGTACCCTTGGCCTATACCCCAGTTTTTGTATGCATCAATCTAAAAAAATATAAATGGTGTAAACATCTAATGGAAACTTTTAGGAAAAATAGTTAATGAATCATAGTTAAAAGGGAGATTTGTATGTGGTATAAATCAAGCACATACAAAGAACTATCATTAGTAGAGGGCACATAGGTTTCTTTTTCTGATTATTAAGTCACAAGGAGGTAAGTTGTCCTTTATATTCGTTTAAACTTTACATATTTAATCACACTGCTCTGGTAGTTGTTCCCTAACACATTTGAGGTATGGGTAAAATGTCTGGTTAAGAAAAGGGAAAATGCTAACAAAGCTATATACCACATGAAAAAAAAAAATGATTCCATATAGTTTTAAAAGTAATGTTAGGGCCTCCCTGGTGGTGCAGTAGTTAAAGACAGCACTATCAAGCTATCAGCCACTGCAACATGAGTTGGATCCCAGGCCAGGGAGCTAATCCACATGGTGTAGCAGACCTCTCCTGTCTTGCTTGCTGCTCTCCTTAGCTGCAAATTTCAGTAAATCTACCTGTTGTGTTCTTCATTGACTTTGATGAACCATGTAACCTCTCTACCAAGTCTCACACATACTTCTGGCCTACACCCCAGTTTTGTATGCATAAATATTTTCTTTAAAAAGATCGCATTTGGTTTTAAAACTGGGAAGTTTTCAGAATTAAAGGAATTTTTTGTAATTTATAAAAATGAGTAGCTATAAGTTTACATTGAAGCAAGTGCTTGCTGTAATTCCAGCTTTCCATAACTTGGTTACATAAAGCTGATGGCAAAGTAAGTAATGGTTTCTCAGCATGTCAGGTCTGTTTTGTGCTTGGTTATCTGTATCAAGCCAATAATATTACTAGCTTACAAATGAGCTTTCTAGAACTTCTTTGTATATTTGATTTATTTACACTAGAAGAATCCATAGAAACAATTTGCTAAAAGTAGTGCTTAGATATTGAGGCTGGTCCACCAAAATTCTCATCAATTTTTACAGACTAAAGTATGTATGTGCTGTGATGAGAAGAAAATAGTAAATGTGTACATTATTGTAACAAAGTTCTCTCTTAAAAATACTGCTTTGAGGACCATATGATCTCTGTCATAGCTGATTTGCTCTGTATTTGTACAATGAAAACAACCATAATATGTAAATGGCAGGTTATGGCCATGTTCCAATAAAACTAAAAATAGATGGCAGCCTGAATTTGGCCTGCAGAACAGGATTTGCTGACTTGTCTTATATAAGACAAGAAGATAGTGATTTGCATCAGTTCTGATAATGGACCCTCTGGTGGCTCAAGGGGTTAAGCACTGCATTATGAAGCATCTGCAGCACAAGTTTGATCCCTGGCCAGGGAGGTAACTCACATGGCGCAGCAGACCTCTTTCCTCTCCTGCTGCTCCCCTCAGTGGTGTATTTCAATCAACCTGTTCTGCTCCCCACTCTGGTGAATTCTCTCACCACCCCGTGCCTCTGGCCTGTACGCCAGTTCTTGTATGCATAAATAAATCTTAAAAAAAAAAAACCCAAAAACATGGCTTCTGTAGATTTCACTCATTTTTAATATTGAAGATTAGTTTTTTGGTTTACAGATGAAACACAGGAAAATATCTTCGCTCTCACAGAAGACTGGTAAGGAGAACTATTGAAATAGTTGCCTTCATTCGACATGAAACACTATCCACTAGATTAATTTGATGTTCAGGACCCTGGGAAAATTAAAGATTAGCTAGTATTGGCTATAGATATTTGGTATTTGTAGTGTTTTATAATCAATTTAGTAATATGAAAATGATACAAAATGGGGTTAAGAAAATAAGGCAAGTTTAGGAATTATAATGTGGATGCAGCATATAAGGCTCCTTTAAAGTTAGACAAGAGCAGGATGCTTGAACACCCTGGGGCAGTAAGTATACATCCTAAGGTATAACAGAATGCCAGGGGCACAATGATGGATGTGTTTTGTGGCCAGGGACTGTTCAGTGGAACAGCCTGTTAATAAGATTAGAGCCGTGGGTGGGAGTCAGGCATATATCATTGTACTCACCCTCCCTAAAGCTCAAAATCCAGTGTTCAGTTTGACCCACCCTTCTCTGTTGATAAAATGACCAGATCGGCTCTTGAGGGGCATCCTGCACTGGTCATCTTAGAGTTTGCTCCGTGATTCCTGTTTCTTTATGACTGCGGTGTTGCTAATGCAACATTATAAGATGGATATTTAATAAATATGGCATTGTGGAGAGGTAATTACAAAATTCAAGTGTGGGTTAGAAATTATTCAATTGCTAAGTGAGATGTATTCTCCAGGGGAAATCCAGTCATGATGTTTTCCCAATATATTTGATAACACATAAACCAATAAACAAGCCATAGTCCTTCAACAATAGGTTTCTAATATGTGTCTTCTGAAATATTTAAAATGACTTGTAAAATATTTTTCTAGTTGATGGCAGGAAAATACCAAAATATGAATTAGATATTGTTATGAACCTAGGGGAAATAAATGAAAATATACCACATGAGTATGCAATTTTTCATTCCTAGGTGTGTATGGATAGCTTTTTATGCCCATAAAAGATTCAAATTGGGTTTCCTTTCACATGAGTATTATAAGGAAACCATATCTATCAGTGGTAACATGATTAATAAGCAAGTGTTAAGGTTTTTATATTCTTTAATGAGGCTTTTATTCCATAAAAAGTTTTATAATTTAAAGAGAGACTCAAATCAGTTTTAATCTTTTATTACCTGTGCTTTTTGACTCAAGCATTATCTAAGTGCAGGTTTTTTAAAAAGATTATTTATGCATACGAGTACTGGGGTACAGGCCAGAGGCCTGGCAGGGGTGGGTGAGATGATTCAACAGAGACAGAGTGGGGAATAGATCCACTGAAACACACTGCTGAGGGGAGCAGCGGCATGGCAGGAGAGGTCTGCCGTGCCATGTGGGTCACCTTGCTGACTGGCAGCAGGGATCCAACTTGTGCTGCAGTGGCTGTGGTTTGCTTTATAGTGCTGTGCTTAACCCACTGTGCAACCAGGGAGGCCCCTCTAAGCACAGTTTAATGAAACAAAGAAATACCTATTTCTTAGTGAAATGCTTTTATTTAAAGAAGTTTATTGTAAAGGGCAACTAACTGCAAAAGGAACTTCATAAGACTTAAGTCTTTGCCTTCACGGAGCTTAACTATAGGGTAAGACCATCTCCTTACCAAGTAAACTCAGACATGATGAAGGCGTGTATTGGATACTATGAGAGTCCATAGGAGAGAGAAAGTTTAAGATCAGTGCTAGGATGGACTAAATTGATTAATAGAACCACAGTAATTTTTGTGATAATAAATGCATTATTGTAGGAATTTTGCCTGTGGCTCGGGGAATGAAATGGGAGATAAGAGCTTAATGAAGACTGGACATTTTAAGTTGACAGCCCGGAATAATCAATAATTACAGACCATATACAAGACAATTACCTGGAAATGCTTTCCCATAGCACAAGTAATGAAAATCTAATCAATAGATTTAAGTGAATGCAAACATCTTAATGCCTGTCAAGCAACATATCTTTCTGTCTGCCAAAATCAACAGTTTAAACATCATCTTGGATCGTGATGTCATTGGGGAATTGTCTAAGAGCACATTACATTTGCTTTTTACTGTCCTAAAGGTAGAAGTTTAGAGCCATGAGAAGAGTCATTAGTGACGTCTATGGAAATGTCTATAGGTAGAATTAATTGAACCCAAAGACTAACAGTGCAGCTATAACTGATCCTCAAATGAAAAACCTTTCAACCCTATGTAGCCATCTTTGAGAAAGCTTTAATTTTAGTTTTCCAGAACAGTCACATGACTTTCCTGTCTGCAATATTATTAGATTGGAGACTTACCAGTGGTCCCTATCAAATCAGAATAATATTTTTAAAATATATTTACATTAAGTGAAGAGAACAACTAACAATATCAGTACAATTTAATTATCATATCATGAAATTCTAAGTAAAGATAAATTACAAGGGTTTGTTAACATTTTGTCATTCCTGAGAATTGGTAATTAATTGGTAAATTACAATGTAATTTCTACTTTTCACTCATAAGAATCCATCCCCAAGACAGCTAATTGTTTAACAGAATGAACTAAGGTCTGCAATCACGAATGCACACTTGTATTTTTCTTAAAATAAGGAGCTTCCTTAGCATTAATTATTGATTGGCAATTAATGGGTAAAATCTTCCTGTAATGCTCTGCAAACACATTTTATGTGTATACTACGAATATGTTACATTGAAGTTCCAGTAATTTGGAATTTGTGATACTTAAACATGGGCTGTGTTGTGACTTTGCTTATATAACAAAAGTAAAAATTAAAATAATTATAAGGACAAACCTTTAGTGAATTCAAAATGCACTTACTCAGTTGTACATAAACATTTTTTTAAAGATTTATTTCTTTATGCATACAAGAACTGGGGTACAGGCCAGAGATGCAAGGGGTGAGAGGATTCACCAGAGACAGAGTGGGGAACAGAACAGGCAGATCGACTGAAACACACTGCTGAGGGGAGCAGCCGGCCAGGGAGGAGAGGTCTGCCACACCATGTGGGTCACCTCCCTGGCTGGCAGCTGGGATTGAACTCGAGTTTCAGTGGCTGTGGTCTGCTTCATAGTGTGTTGCTTAACCCATTGCGCCACCAGGGAGGCCCTACATAAACATTTTTATTGAACCAGGAGGAAGTGTTTTATAAGTTTAGTTATTTTGAGTAAATTGTACATCATAGAATTTTGAGTAAAAAAAAAAAGGACAGGTCCTCTATTTAAATTTCCTTTTGATAAAAGAAAGCTTAAAACTAAGCATGGGTGATGGAGCAATCGCACTTACTGTTCAAGAGGGGTTGTATTGTAACAGGGTCGTCCCAGGAAAGGGGGAAGTTCCAAAATCCTAGTTCCGCCCTAAGTGGGTGGAGCTGAGAAGAAAAAAAAAATCTGCAAAAAAGAAGGAAGGGAGGAAGGAAGAAAGCTAGATAAAAAGCAGCAAGGAGACCTTGAGGAGGCACGTGGAGCAGAGAGGACATGTGAAGAAGCTGCACTTGCTTTTTGGTCTTGGACTGGTTGGAACAGATGTGGGTGAGAGACCCGTGGGGAGGTTAACAATGGCAGCTTTCATCTTAATTTTAATTTTAATCTTTTCCTCCCGAATTTGTCTGACTCTTTCTGACCCTTTTCTATAAGTCTCTACTGAAAGGTCCTTTAAACGTGTGGCAGACTTTTAGGCCTTATTTTGGGTCAATCCTATTTGGCTAAACTTTTACCCTCAAGAAAATGGGTAACTTTAAATACTTAGTCACTATGTTCTTTATCCTTTCTATATTATACCCTAATTATATTAAAGTTCCTTTCCATTAAAAATTTTGTTTGTTTTAATGCGGAGGATAGCAAAACCCATTCAAAGAGGGCAAGTTTAAAAATTCTAAAGTGCTCCTCTCCCTGCCCTATAACAGTATGTGAACCTTAGTGAGATAATCAGGCAGGCTGGAATGCACTATCATTGTAGGAGACCCGTTCTCACCACGAGTAAGGTGATCGTTTTGTAAGATTTCAAGCCATTAGGTCTATCCTTGAAGGTCTAGATTTTCTTTCTTTTTTTTTTTTTTCTGTTGTTGTCTGTTTTGTCAGAAACTGGGTAGACTTCTATCCAAAGTCTGTTAGATCTAAAACTAAGTCTTGAGTGTGGGAGTCCAAGATCAGAATTAAAATCGCCCTGGGCGTCTGCCACTGTATTAAATCGTCCTAGGGCCCAATCTACTCTGCAGTGACTCTGGGTGTTGCCAGGCAACAGAGGACTTGAGTGACGCCAAGCAAGCGGCATGTTCTTTTCCAGGTCTTTATCCACTTCCGTAGTCAGGGGACTGGACCCCAGAGGCATGTGGAACTGTAGGGAGACATGCTGGTCTGACTGAGTGACTGGCACTGCACTGCCATGAAGAAGCTTTTCACCTTCTGGAGTCGGAAAGGTGAATCGCAAAGCCCCTCCATACACCTAGGGCTGGCTTGCTTCAGTGCTACCGCCCGTTGGGGTAACCACCTTCGACATAAAGATTTAAAGAAACTTCACAAAGCTGCCTCTGTTGGTGATTTGGAGAAGGTGAACCACTATCTCCAGTTCAAGAAACATGATGTGAACCAGCCGGACAGAGAATACAGGTGACCAGAGCTGGTGAGCCAGTGAGTGACAAGGGCATCCTGGAGGGGAAACTTGACACCGGATCCTCCAATCATAAACAAGACTTGTTGGGGTTGCCACTGTTGTCACTCCAGGGCTCATAGACCAAAGAGGTCTGGTAACCTTCAGCAAGGGTTAATCTTTAAAAATGTTTGTTCCTGTGTTTTAGGCAATTTCTGCCTTTCATGATTGCTTCTGCTCTACCACCACCTTAATCTGCACTGGGCTCTACTTTTCTTCATCTGCTGCTGCTGTGTGTGTGTGTGTGTGTGTGTATTGCCCCCAACCACCCAAGGATTACCACTTGTAGGAATAGGGAAAAAAGTAGAGATGAGACCATCCTCTACTCAAGGATAGTATTTAAATCAAGGATAGTATTTAAATCCATAAGATTTTGAGACTTGGAAACAGCTAACAGTACCAGTGTAGGTTGCCAGTGCAAATTTTCAATTGCAGAATAGTTTCAAAAAGTCTATTAATAACCACTTACTGTAAAACAAATTAATTTTATATAGTAAGAAACAAGTTTTGTATTTGACTTTAATAAATATATATATACTATCTGTGCTTTAACATTATTTATGTATATACTATCTGCTTTAATAATGTTTATATATATATATATATACACTATCTGTGCTTTAATATTTTTTTGGGAAGTTCTTATAGGTTCTGAAAAACATTATCTTTCATCATAGTTGGGTAACTTGTTAGAAAGAGGATATGTTAGCTTTTTAGTAATTTAACTCTCCTTTTAAATAAAACCAGAGCTGTCTGATATTTATGTACACCACAGTATTGACTTACTTTACAAGATTAAGGTTAACCTCAATGTGACTTCATTCAATGGTCAAATCTCAGTTTTACCTGGCTGGCACCTCAGCTAGGTAACTTATGTGCTCTCAGTAATAATTGAAATACTATATTATCTTTCAGGGTTTTGGGTTTACTTGACATTTTCCTGACTTTTCTGAACTCTTCCCACTCCTTTGCTGGTTTCTCCTCACCTTCCTAACTAGTAAATATTTAGGATCTTGAAAATGATGTTCTCTCCCTTTTTAAACCTTCACTCAGTGAAAACAAACAAAAAACAAATATCTGTATTCAAATATCTGTATTCCAGTGCTTTCTAACTTTTTATATCCAGCTACACCTTACTTTAAATTCTAGAACTTAAATGCCTGTACTTCCATTTGGCTAAGTAATAGAATGTGATGTGCTGATAAAGGTTTAATAATAGGCTCTTGAGTGGGGGTGGGGTGGGGGAAGCCTGATTTCAAGTTACCTACTTGATATCAACTGGCTCCATCATGATTTAGACATTTCAAACTGAGATAGGAACCTTGTTATTCCTCTTTGAATCTGCTCTTCTTTCTATAGATGCTATCCTTTCTTTCAGTTGTTTAGACCTAACATCATGCTTTATTTCTCATTCTTTCACATTCTTTATCTGATTCATAGCAAATTTAATGGCTCCTCCTCCAAAATATATATAAAACCCAACCATTTCTTGTCACCATAGTTAAAACTCTAGTCAAAGCCACCATTGAGCTTTAACTAGAATGACTATAGTAACCTCCTGACTACTGTCTTTTAAACTTTTCAGTTTATTCTTAACACAGTAGCCAGAATGATCCTATAAAATGGAAATCAAACGATGTCATTTCCTGCCTTAGCAGCACCCATGTGCTTCCTATCTCACTAGGGGTAAAAGGCCCATATAGCCCCACACAAATTTTATCCCCACTCTGTTACCGCTCTTATCTTCTTTCCTGAATCTACAGCTATTCTGATCTCCTTAATGTTCTAAGTACAATTGCCTAAAGTGCAGATAGCCTCAGGGCTTGCTCTCTCACTTCCTTTAGCTATTTGTTATTCACATAAGTTTGTCAATGTATTGTTCCCTGACTACCCACAATTGAGCTGCCCTCCTTCCAATACATCTTATTATTTTTCTCACCCTGGTTTTTTCCTTTAACATTTAATACTGCTTGGTGTAAGCATTTTACTTATTTTTATTGTTAGCATGTATGGTCCATAAAAGCAGATTTTGTTATTGTTATTTGCTGCTGCCTTGTCCTCCTAGAAACCTGCTTAACCATAGTAAGTAGTTAATAAATATTTTTTGATAAATGAATACACACATACATAGGTAAATGGTAATTTAAAGATACTATTCAATAACATAAGACTATTTTTTGTTAATAAAAGGAATAATTTATGATGCAAATAACATTAGTTTCAAAAGCATCATGCTAAGTGGAAGAAACCAGATACAAAAGACTGTATGTTGAAATGACTCCTTTTATATGAAATCCTAGGAAAGTCCAAAGCATAGCACAGAAAGCAAACCAGTTGCTACCAGAGCTTCCAGTTGGAGTTGTGGAAGGTGATTAATTGTAATGGGGCATGAGGGAACTTTTCTAGAGGGTTGGAATGTTCTTTATTATGATAGTAATGATAAAATTGCCACCATACAATTATGGTTGTATTTATAGGACTATATATTAGTCAAAACATAAATTGAACACTTAATTTTTGTATCTAAATTCTGCTTCAATAAAGCTAAATAAAAAAATCTCAAAAAGTATATTATATTTGAATTATTTGTGTGTTGTGGAGAAAGAAGGATTTAGAATACGAGAGATGAAATCAGAAAGGCTATATCCTACATTTAAATTCACCATTTCTGAGTAGGATGAGATTTGAGCAAGGAGATGCTGGCACAGTAAGACTGATCATGGAGATTAAGAGGTGAATGATCATGTTTTATATAATGTTCTATAGATTTATTTTAGAAGTATTTTGTTAATGGTCTCTGATACTCTCTGTAGGTATGTGACATATAAATGATGACCTCATGGAAATAATATTTTAAATATTTCTTAAGTTAAAAATAATACTAAATGTGGAAATTTCTGACTAAGAGACAACATAGAAAACACCATGATAGTTAACAGACAGGTGGCCATGGGGCCACTGAGGCCCAGTAGGAGGAGACTGTTTGGGGAATAAGGATCTGGCTTTGAGACCTGTGCTGCACTTGCATGACCTTGATCCTAACTCTCCTCATCTGTCAAATCAGATGAGGAGTTTAGTGTTTTTAAAACCAAGATCTGCAAAGCCCTGTTACAGGCCACTTTTTATTAAACCAGAGTAGTTCCCTGTTAATATGCTTTTCTTATGTGGCTCATTTTTATATTTATATTTTATTTTATATCAAATAAGTCTGAAAATGAGTGAGCATGTTCAGCTACACAATTAAATTACTTTTATGGATTTAAATGAAAACTCCTCCAGATCTAATTACAGCCTGGTAAGTGGAGGTTCAATTCCAAGCTAATACTTTAAGGCACACTACTCCAGCTTAGAGTAAGTATAAAGTGCCCAGCCTGCAGAGGAAACAAATAGATGTTTGATAAAGAGGACATACAGATGACTAAAATCAGATTAAAACATTAAAAATACATCCAAAGACACCAATGAGGGGAAAGTAAATCATAAATCAAAAATCACAAAGCTTTTGTCAAAATGACAATTATTAAAAGGACAAGAAATAATAACTGATGGCAAAGAAAAGGGATCCCTCTCGCAGTGTCTGTGGAAATGCAAATTGGTGCAGGCATTATGAAAAACAGTATGGATATTCCTCAAAAAAACAAAAATCAAGCTATCATATGATCCAGCAGTCCCACTTCTGGGTATTAAACTGAATAAAAAAACTGATTCAAACAGATATATGCATCCCTATATTTGTTATAGTATTATTTACAGTAGCCAAGATATGGAAACAATGTAAATGTTAACAGATGGAGGGATAAAGAAGCTATATGCACTAATACTGGATATTACTAAGTCATTAAAAAGAATAAGATCTTCTTCTTTGGGACAACCTGGGTGCATCTTGAGAGCATTATCCTAAGTGAACTAAATCAGATAAATAGAGACAAACATGCAGTTTCCCTTATATGTGGAATTTAAAAACAAAACAAAGACATGTTTAAAACCTTAGAGAGAGAAAACAGATTGGTAGTCACCAGGAGGAACACTGGTAAGTGGGTGAAATGGACAAAGGGTATGAAGAGGTACAAATTTCTAGTTACAAACTAAGTGAAAAAGACTACAATCAATAATACAGTATTGCAAATTTGAAAGATGCTAAGAAACTACTTTAGATGGGTTTACTATGATCATTTTGCAATTACAAATGTATACAAATGTTAAATCGTTTTGTTATATACCTGTGTGTTGGCCATATTTTGATAAGCAAGTAAATAGTGTCTGTCTTACTTCAGATACCATGAACTCTAGGGATTTGATTTCTTATGAATTCTATGAATTAAAAAGTAGCAGTATAAGCTAATGGCCTAGACTGGGAATATAAATACAATGAAAAAGTCAAGACTTTTTAATAAGAATAATTTTAATCTTAAAGTATTTTTCTAGGATATTTGTAATTATATGCCTAATTTTATTCTTTTGGAAACTCCAGCACCTTTTTATTTTCTAACAGAAACCTATTTTTTAAAACTTGTTATTGTTAAATTTTCTTTAAAGTGAAACTAGATAAAAGTTGATATTCAAATCATTTGCATAGCTTTTTAAATTCAGTTAAAAGCAATTAATGTAACTTCTATATAAATATAAATAAGTACACATAGAAAATGCCTTAATAAAATACGATCTGACTTTATCTTGGGTATAATATATAACTTCTCTACTTAAGACTTTCCTCTAACTTTATTTTTCTGTTATATTGATACAGGACACCTTTGCATCTGGCCTGTGCTAATGGATACTCAAATACTGCATCATTCTTAATTGAGAAACAATGTAAAATAAATCCCTGGGACAGTGACAATAGATCCCCATCGACTAAGGTGTGTTAAATTTTCCTTTTCAGTTAGAATGTGTTTGAGTTCTTCTAATTAACTTTTATTGAAGTTTATATTTTAGGATATAGTATTAAACACCAATTTAATATATTATATTGTAAGTAGTAAACTGCTTATCTAGTCTTGTTGTATTGACAGGCAGTACAGAGTGAAAAGGAACTTTGTGCTACTACTCTTTTACGCCATGGTGCAGACCCAAACCTACCAGATAAAGATGGAAATACTGCTCTTCATTATGCTGTCTGTGGTCACAGTCTCTCATTGGTCAAAACATTGCTTGAACACAAAGCTGATCTTGAAGTTCACAATGAGGTTGTATATTATAACACCTATTTTAGGGTTAATAATTTGGAAAACAATGAAAGCTATTCATTTCAAATAATTCATATTTACTGAAAGATATGCTATATAAAGAGTTAATTTGCCAAACTTAAAGTGGGGAGGTGGGAAGGGGAATGAGATTATCAAATACTGGTAATACTTTTCTTTTCAAAATGTCTTTGTCCATTTTATTTCAGACTTTGATCTTGACCTTCAGAGCAGCACCATGTTAACAGTGATAACTCTTCAAATACCTATATCAAATGAAAAATATATGGTTTCCTCATAAGTGGATATTGATTAAAAATCATTAAGCCTACTTTTTGTATGCTGATATACTCATGAAAATTATATTAAGAATGAATTAGAAAATCACTTATTATACTAAAAATAATCCAACTCTCTTATTGAGACTTTATGGATAACTGATAAATGTATATTTTTTAAAGCATCTTAATACTTTAATTCTCTGATACTTTGTCTATATGACAGCCCAAAATAAGTGCCAGCATTGGGAGTTTCATTAAGTGAAACTCTATAGAAACCCAATTGTAATAATATGAAAAAATGAATTGATGGTTTGCAATACTTACTTTAACATTAGGTATTCATCATCTAATTACTCTGGGATGCTATGTCCACAATTTGAATTAAGGTTAAAGTAGAAACCTTAACTTTATCTTTTGCTGGCCCAGCTCCAGTTTATTTCTTTGGCCTTTAAATCATATTGTGTTATACCTCAAAATCTTTTAAAAATTAAAGTCCATATTGAGAGGTACCTGATAAGCACATGCATTTTTAAAATTGAACTTAAATCTAAAAGGTATGTAATATTGCTATAATATTCTAAATAACCATTTTGAAATACTTTTTTCAGGATGGGTATACTCCACTTTTACTTGCCATTACTAAAAATAACGCAGAAATGGTAGAATTTCTTCTGAAGAGAGGGGCAGATGTGAATGCTTCAGATAAGAATCAAAGGTATAATTAATGCCAAACAAGGGCATATAAATACAGCTACCTAATAGAATGATATATATTTGACATTAAGATTTGGGATGCCCATATGATTTGGGATGAATTATCTAGATTACTAGATCTGTTTTTCTACCTGTGAAATCAAATCGTTGGGTTATAATAACTGGAGAATTATTACAACATTATAATATTAAAACAGAAATGCAAATCTCTAAATCCAAAATGCTTTAGTTAAATGGAAGTAGGGGACAAAGAAACCTATACTTGCCCCTCCATAGAATTTTATGACATCTTCTGGAAAACACTATAAGGTTTCAAAGAATAAGGTTTGAACATTATTGAGCTGGCTGCTGCTTAGGGTATTGTGATCTCTAGACTATAGGACCAGTGATTGGCACCTCTTTTTGAGTAGATCTGTACCACTTCTCTTTTACATTCTTGCTCTCTACTCTTTTCTTTTCTACACTTAAACAACAAGTTTATAAGATTATTTTCCAGGCCCCACAAGGCAATTTTGGCCATTTTTTGAAAAATTGTAACTCTACCACCATTCTGACCCTAAATCACCTACTCAGAGTACTATTTTACATATCGATTACCACCTTCTAATACACTACATACAATCATGCATTGTTCAATATTTTGGTCAGTAAGTAACTTCATATAATGACAGTGTTTCCAGAAAGCCATACCATATAGCTCAGGAGGGTAGTAGGCTATACCATATAGGTTTGTGTGATTACTCACTACGATGTTTGCACAGGGCAAAATCACCTAACAACACTTCTCAGAATGTATCCCTGTTGTTAAGCAATGCATTATGATTGCATTACAATATATACCATTCATTTTCTTTCCCCCCACACTACCATCCCTTAAGTCCCTTTGATTCTCTCTCCTTCACTCCTCCTGAAACAGGGGGTAGAGGAAGCTCTGAGGCCAGAGAGCCCCCCAAAAGTCCCTAAAGGCCAGAAGGCCACAAACCAGAATCAAGGGCTATAGCAACAAGGGCTATAGCCTTACAGAGGACAGTGCCCGAAACAGGTCACTGTCTCTGGGTTCTCACCCGTGCGCACAATTGCAAGAGACCTCAGCTTACAGGAACAACAACCATGGGGTTTATTTACAAACAGGGAGAAACAAAAACACTTATGCATCCACAAGAGGCTGGCTGCTTCATCCAGACAGCATCAGTGTTGGTAGTCACCAGTCACCAGGAGTGCTGGGCAGCACTGGCCAGTTATGATGAATACTACATGGCCTGCAGAGGCAGTGTTCAGGGACATCCAGTGTTACAGCTCTGTGAGTTGTTGGTTTACACCAACAACAATCAGCTCTTTGAGACACCAGGCCCATGGCCTTTGGCACTCCTTCTAGTCAATGTCAGAGACAGGACCAAAGCCCATTCTCTGCAGAGTCCTTCAGCCTCTCTCCCCTCCTCAGTGGGAGGCTACTGGAGGCTTCCCTGCTTTCTTCAGAGGCTGGAACTGTCTTCTCCTCTTCAGGGCTCTCCTCTTCCTCTGCAGGGGATCTTCTTCCTCTCCACTTCTCTGGATCCCTTCTTTCTCTGGGCTGCTGCTTCTCCATCTGCTCCTCTGATGTCCAATGAGTCTCTCCCAATGAGTGCTCCAAATCAGTGTGTTCCCAGGCTTCCTTTGACCCTGGCTTATATTCACTTTCAGGGTGTCCCCCTCCCCCACAGTCTGATTGGTCCATTTTTCAATCCTGCATGTGATTGGTCTGTTTCATAATTCAGGAAGTGCAATTGACAAAAGTGCTCTGCCACCTCTGACTTGTGGTGAGAGGTGGAGAAAACCTCAATCAATCCCAGCTCACACCTGATTGGTGCATTCTATGATCCAGGCAGTACACTGCTACATAAAAAGTTTCTGAGGAGCAACTGCCACAACTAACTTGCAGTAGGGCAAGAGACCACTACTTCTGCCTGCTGCAGCCTGGTAACACTCCACTTGATCTCAGAATCCTCACTTCATTTATTAGTGTCCATTAGTTTTTATGTGTTTTGTTTTGTCGAATCTTTCACAAATATGTTTACAAATATGTAAACGTTCAGTGTTTGTCTTTATCATTCTGACTTGCTTTACTACACTTAATTCCCTCAAACTCCATCAATTTTTCTGTAAATGTTAACATTTTTTTCTTTATAACTGTTCATTGTGTGGATATCCAAATCCTTTGATCCAAACTTCTATCAGTGGTCACTTAGGCTGTTTCCATGTCCTAGATATTGTAAATAATGCTATAATAAACACTGCAAAGTGCACAATTTTTTGAGTTGATGGCATATTTCCTCAGCTAGATGCCCAAGGTGGGATTGCTGGATCACATGTATTTCCATAGTCTTTTAAGGCAAATCCACAACATTTTTTAGAATGGCTGTACCAGTTAATATTTCCACCAATAGTGTTACAGGGATCTTCTTTCTTTATATTCTCTCCAGCATTTGCTGCCAGGAGTCTTTTTAAAATGTAATTTTCTCATAGATATGAAATGATAGCTCATTATAAATCTGACCTTTAGCTGCCTTGTTAAAAGTAATGTTGAATATTTACCCTGTGTTCATTTAGCTATATGGATATCCTTTGGTGGATTCATATGTATTATCTATGTTTTAACTGGGTTGTGTTGTTTTGTGTGTGTGTGTGTTTAAGTTGGGTGAGTTCTTTATATACCTAGGATATTAACTTCTAAGACTGTTTTAAAAAGTACAATGCATGTTTAAGATTCATAGAAATATTTATTTTTTTCCCTCTTGCTCCAGAACAGCCCTTATGATTGCTGTCAGTAATGAACCAACAAATATAGTTAGTATTCTTCTTCAGCAAGACGTAGACCTATCTTGCCAAGATATTCATGGATTCACAGCTGAGGAATATGCTTCTTTCAATGGTTTAACTATGTAAGTGATACTGTAGCCTTTTAACCATTATGTGAATTTTGATCAGACAGAAAGAGTCATGAACTCCAAAGCACAAAGCTGGAATAGACTCTGTAGTAGAGATAACAACGTTATGGAGTCTGAACCCATGGATCCAGGGATCTTTGATTTCCCCTGTTTGTGGGGATCAACCATTATAAGAAATACACATAGGCACAGTCTACAGAGAATATACTGTGGAATGGGAATTTGAGCATGAAGGGACAATTTATGTGAAGAGGTGGCAAGTTCTACTAGCTAAAGAGAGGTCTGGAACAGATTTATCCTTTCTGGCTCTCAGAGAAAACCTACATGCTTGGTAGACCTCTAGCTCCCAGAATTCCGAGAAAACAAATTTCTGTAGATTTAACCCCCTAATCTGTGAGATGTTGTCATGGCAGCTGTAACAAATGAATACACCAAATATCACTTAAAGTCACTTTTTCTGCCTTGTTCTAGTTGCTCATTTGTGATAACAGGAAGTAAAGAAGTGTGGGAAAATGGAAGGGATGTGAAATAAAAATGGTATTTATTGATGTAGTTAGCTTGAAAGGACACTTGAGGACAGAAACAAGTGTGCAGTATACGTGAGAAGGCATTAATGCCTGAAGTTTTGATTTGATAATTTTGTTTTATGAACTGAGTTGACTATAGGTGCTGGAATTCATATATATTTTCTCTTTATGGATAGATTTCACCAATTAATTGCTAATTATGGGATGGACAAGAAAGTTAAACAGATAAACAATTCTGCAAAGACAACTATGGTCACTACATTTGATATAGAACAAAAAGAAGGTAAGATAAAAACTGAGCAAATAATTTTACGTGTTAGTTTTTGTCTGATTTTTTGGAAGGGATGTGATTTTCTTAAATTACATTTGAATGTGAAGTTGTCTCCTGTTATATCATCTGCAAATAGTGATAGTTTTACCTACCCTTTCTTAATTGGATTCTTTTTATGTCTTCCCTAATTGCTCTAGCTAGGACTTCGAATGTTATGTTGAATATTAGTGGTGAAAGTGGACATCCTTGTCTTGCACCAGATCTTAATGGAAATGCTTTCAGTTTATTACCTTTGAGAATGATGTTAGCAATGGGTGTTCATATATGGTCTTTATTATGTTAAGGTATGCCCCATCTATCTCCATTTTTGGAGGGTTTTTTTAAATCATCAACGTAAGTTCAGTCTTATCAAATGTTTTCTCAGTTATCTATTGATATGATCGTATGATTTTTAACTTTCCTTTTGTTGAATGGTGAATTGTATTGATGGATTTTTAAATGTTGAATCATCCTGTGTCTCTGGAATAAATTCCACTAGTTATGGTGTATGATCCTTTAAATGCATTGTTGAATTAGGTTACCTGAGATTTTGTTGAGGTATTTTTCATCTATGATATCAGGAAAAATAATTTGTAGTTTGTGTGTGTGTGATTTTGCTATCATGGGAAAGTTGGTCTCATAAAATGTGTTTGGGAATATTCCATATTTCTTATTTTTTTTGGAAGAGTTTGAGAGAGATAGGTACTAGTTAGTTGATCTTTGAAGGTTTTGTGGAGCTGATAAAACCATCTGTTCCTTGACATTTGTTTTGTGGGGGACTTTTGATTATTGTTTCCATTTCCTTGCTTGTATCTGGTCTGTTCAGGTTTTCTATTTCTACCTGTACAAAATCAGATGGCTTTATATTTCTAAGAATCTGTCCATTCTAGGTTGTTCAACTTACTAGCATATATATGTTCATAGTAATCTCTTAATTATTTAATTTTCCATTTGATCTATTCTAATTCCTTAGCTTTTTTTCTCTATTGATCCTCCATCCTGCACCTCCCTTCATTATTTCCCTATTTAAAACTTTTATTTCTGTCATCTGTTTATTAATTTTACTTCTCAGGACCTTCGCTTGTTTTTCTGAGGTTTTGGGTTTTATTTCGTATATATTAACCTTTCTGTGTTTTCTGATGTTTCTTTGGATTTCTTTATTTTGACAGTTTTGAATTCTTTATGGGCTATGAAAAAAAGATTTTCCATGTCTTTGTAGTTGGTCTGGAAATTTGTTCTCTCTCTGTGGTGAAATATTCTTGTGGGGATTCATGGTGTCATGTGTTGTATTTTTCTATCTTCCCATTTTTGAGTTTACTAGGTTACTGTTCTTTCAAGTGTCCTAAGATTGCAGATTTTCCACTTTTCTAGTAGATGTCACTGTATATTAGGGAGAGTGATCTGCAGCTGGTTGGTCAGGGGAGAGGGTGGAGGAGTCATTTGGAGGGTTCTACTCTCTGTTGAAAGTGGTGTGCAGCAGAAGTAAAACCACACAACTATGGACAACTGATCTTCAACAAAGGAGCAAAGAATCTGCAATGGGACAAAGATAGCTTATTCAATAAATAGTGCTGGCCAAACTGGTCCACCATGTGTAAAAAAATGAAATTGGACCACTATCTCACAACATGTACAAAAATCAACTCAAAATGGATAAAAGACCTAAATGAAAGACCCGAAACTATGAAACATATAGAGGAAAACATAGGTAAAATGCTTCAAGACATACATCTCAACAGTGCCTTTGAGGTGGTGGTCCCCAAAGCAATAAAAATAAAAGAGAAGATAAACAGGTGGGACTACATCAAGATAAAAAGCTTCTGTACAGCAAAGGAAACATTAAACAGAACAAAAAGAAACCCCACTGAATGGGAAAAAATATTTGCACTCCACACAACAGACAAGGGTTTGAGCACAAAGATATACAAAGAACTCATAAGACTCAAGAAAAATAAAGTAAAAAACCCAATCAAAAAATGGGCAGAAGAACTTAAAAGACACTTCTCCAAAGAGGACATACAAATGGCCAACAGGCACATGAGTAAATGCTCAGCATCCCTCTTAGTCAGGGAAATGCAAATCAAGACCACAATGACGTACCACCTTACACTGGTAAGAATGGCACACATCAAACAACAACAACAACAACAAATGCTGGCGAGGATGTGGAGGAAAAGGAACTCTACTACACTGCTGGTAGGAATGCAGGCTAATCTAACCATTATGGAAGACTGTATGGAGGTTCCTCAGTCTACTAGAAATGGAACTACCATATGATCCAGAAATCCCACTCCTAGGGATCTACCCAAAGGACACAAAACACCGATCCAAAAGAGCACCTGTACACCCATGTTTATTGCAGCACTATTTGTAATTGGTAAGACCTGGAAACAATCCAAATGCCCAAAAGTAGATGACTGGATCAAGAAGATGTGGTACATATACACAATGGAA
>JAGFMF010011425.1:152165-177786 GCA_019455555.1 Galemys pyrenaicus | reverse complement strand
AACCATCTGGTATTTTTCTTTTGCCTTCTGACTTGCTTCGCTAAGCATAATCCCCTCCAGATCCATCCATGTTCCCATGAATGAGTCTAGTTTTTCATGAAATAACTTATTTTAACTCATTCCCATGTGAACAAATTCTTTCCAAATTTGATGGGTTTACCATATTTTTGTTTTTTTCTAGTTTTCTCTTGTTAAAGAGTCACTTTTTATACCCATTGCTTGTACTCATCCCCTCTGCTCCTAAGTCAGTCAACTTCCCTTAATGTTACTTTCCTGAATTACTTTCAGAGAGCACAAACAATAAGTCCTTGGGCCAGAATAATCATCTTAACCATTCTGTCCTTGTTTCTGCATCTGACAAACTTGTGAAAGTAACTGAGAATGAAGTTATTTAGTATAGTACCTGAATAAGACATGCTTTTTATCAAAATGTTAGTTTACTTGCTTTTTTCTTGGGTTGAGAAATAACGCTGTGACCTAGTTTTTCTTCTGTTTTCCTTATTCTCTTTGGCTTATATTTTGTTTCTATGTAGACCTTAACGCAAAACTCACCATACTTTCTGGCTCTTAGGAAATTTCATATGCCAGGCCTCCCTGGTGGCGCAAAGGGTTAAGCACTGAACTATGAAGCATCCATAGCCACTGCAGAACAAGTTTGAGCCCCAGTCACGTGGAGGTGACCCACATGGCACAGCAGACCTCTCCTGACTTGCCTGCTGCTCTCTTCAGCAGTGTTTCAGTTTTGCCAGTTCTATTCCCCACTCTGTCTCTGGTGAGTCCTCTCACCCCCCACCCCCACATCTCTGGTCTTTACCCCAGTTCTTGTATATAAATATATAAATCTTTTAAGAAAAAAAGGAATTTCACATGCCATCAGGCATATCACTGATTTCCTAATTTGGCCAGAGTGTTACGGGATAATTCAGATTGGAATATTATTCAGCAAATATCCATTCTTCTTTCCCTGATACTTTATCCTTCCCTGCTTACGTGGCTTGTCCTTGTGACTTGTATGGGTGGAAGTGACAGATGACCTTTTTCTAGACACCCATAATCCTCTTGCACGTTCACTATCCTCTCTGAGAACAGCATGTTTAGCTGGCAGCTACTTCTTCAGTTTGGGTTCTAGCATAAGACACAGAGTGCAGGTCTGAACTCAAGTCTAGCTGACACAGGAACCCAGGTAGGCTTTGGGAGGCCATGGTCTAATACTCATGAGTGAGAAATAATTGCTTATTATATAAGTCATTTTGGGATCATTTACTGTCCCAGAAAAAAGCTAACTAATAAAGAAATATAGGGGAAGAACCATAGCATGTAGCTCCTGACATTTCAGTCACATAGTTCACAAAGACTTGAATTCTGTGTCCCATTCCTGAATTCCACATACCTCCCCTCCCTTAATTGTCCTTTAGCACCTTAGTCCTACTGCTGCTCATAGGTCTTTTATTATTCACAATTGATTTCCTCTTGTCAGTGAAACTTATGAAACCTGTACCTCACTTACAATATGTGCAGCTGGGTACATTCTCCCCAGATCATGTTTTTCTTCATAAACAATAATTTCACCACCTTTAAGGATAAAATTTTTCCATCCATCATAACATGGATGCTTCTATTCTTTGATCTATCTGGGGTATAAGTGAATCTGACTCAGGTTTATGTTACTACATTTTTGCTTAAAAAGAAGCACCTGATATGTAATTCCCAAGACATTGTATTAGTACTCTGTTGATGACATAACAAATTATCACAAATATAGTGGTTTAAAGGAACACAAATTTATTATCTCACATTCTAGAGGTCAGATGGTTGAAATGGGCCTTACCAGGCTAAACTCAAGATGACAGCACAATGCATCTCTTTATGGAGGCTCCAGGGGAAAAATCTGTTTCCTTGCCTTTTCTAGCTTCTACATTACCATATTCTATGTTGCCCAGAAATTGACTTACTCTGACCTCTGCTTCTATCCTCATGTCTTTTTCTCTGACTCTTCTGCTTCCCTTTTTCACTTATAGAGACCCTTGTTTACTCAGAAAATCCAAGATTCTTAACCTAAGCAGGTCATTTGTCCCTTTGTAACAAACAATATTTCTCTTGAAAAGAGGTGCTTTTTGATGACAGTCATTTTAATAGATGTGAGGATATCTCATTGTGATTTTGATTTGTCTTCCCCTAACGCTTAGTGATATGAAGTATCTTTTAATATCCTATTGGCCACTTGAATATTTTCCTTGGACAACTGTCTTCACTGCTTCTGTACATTGTTTGACTGGATTATTTAACTTTATATTATTGAGTTGTATGTCTTCTTTATATTCTGTGGATATAAATTACTTCTCTATATATGATTTATAATGGTGGTGTACCAATCCTGAGGTTGTCTTTTCACTTGTTGATTTTTTTTTCCTATCCAGAAGTTTTTTAGTTTGATGTACTCACATTTATTGATTGGCATGTATACCTGAAATATCAAGGCTATTTGACCTGTTGTCATTTTTATTGCATATTATTGAGTATTTGGAAATGATTTTAATTTGGTAATTCCTTATAGTAGTTAATTCCACCCCCAATATGATCTTAATCCTTTGCTTAACTATTATGCTACATTAATATGTTCTCTTCATAGGATTATTAATATTTCCCTATAGACAAACTGTTACTTATAAGTGATTACAGCATAATCACTTATAAATCTAGAGCATTTTACACAGAGATCGCCTTATGGTACATTCATTTCATTTCAATTTCGATGATGACTAGTTGTGACTGTTCAGTCTCTATAGCTAAAAAAAAATTTGTTCATGTAATTTTTCTTTTATTTTTGCATTAGTTCTGATTCTTAAATGATTATTAGAAATATAACTTTGAAAGAATTTTGTACTGGATAAAGATTGAAGGTGCTTTTAGGTATATTTTATTTGGTACTTTCTTCATTTATTTAAAAAAACCTGCTTTTTTATTTCAAAATTCTGTAATTCTATAAAATCTTTTTGTGATTCTCCTCATGTAAATGGTTGCCATCTAGTGGACAATTTAAGTACAAGCTTAGCTTTGTAAAACAGGGATATACAGGACATATATATGATGTTACTCCAGAAAAGGAAGACACCAAACATTCCATTTGACTTCTACTATACATTAAAGGGCACACATTGCTCTAGAGATAGAGGGGTTGAACTGGAAAGAAATTGGAGCTGATGTTATTGTAGAAATACATCATTATCCTTCAAAGTCAAAGTTTCCTTGAGAAGGGCCTTCCTCGTGGCACAAGGTATTAAGGTGCAGCACTGTAAAGCTATCTGCAGCCACTGCAGCATGAATTCCATCTCCTGCCAGGGAGCTGACCCACATGGCACAGCAGACCTCTCCTGTCTCGCCCACTGCTCTGCAGAGCAGTGTAGTTCAGTAGATTTGCCTGTTCTGCTTCCCACTGTCTCTTATGAATCCACTCATCCCCTACACCTCTGCCCTGCACCCCAGCTCTTGTATGCATAAATAAATAAATCTTAAAAAAACTCCACAAAACAAAGCTTCCTCGAAAATAAGGCATAAATGTTTCCTAAGAGCTGATAGCAATAAAATGTTATGATTCTATCAGCCAAATTGATCTTAGTCTTTTTGTTGTTGCAGTATCTCAAAGTTATGAAGAAGAGCCTGCTATCAGTAATACATAAGAATATGTATGTATATGTAACAGCAAAGCAAATCAGATCTCACAATTCAGCATTCTATATTATATACTTGTGTAACAAGGTAAAAAGAATGACTGTCATACTATGAATTCTAGTGAACAATCTTGAAATCCATGGAAACAACAATGACTTATCCAGTGCTTTACCAAGACCTGAAGTTAAAATTTGCCGAAATAAGTTACTTTACAAATATAAAATTCTATAGTAATCTTCAATTGTGTCAGTGTCAGAATAGTGCACAGAATCAGATTTTACTTACTTTATAATAATACATTTTTTCAGTTCTATAACTTAGGTGAGTGACTTCAAACTCCACCATCTATTTCCTCTTCTAGGCAGGATGAAAGTAAAGACTTTCTGTTGTGCAATACAATGTGTGCTTGCCTAGAGTGTCAGGAAACATTTCCAATTTAGCTCTATTACAGAGAAGTTTATGAATTTGACTATATCTCTTAATCTTTCAGGACTCAGTCTATTTATGTGGCAGCAGCGTTCTATGACTTAAGATTTTTAATGTATCATTTAATTTTTTTGATTAAATATATGGAAAGGCAAAGAACAACTAAAACATTTTGGTGAAAAAAACAAAGTGGGAAAAATCATTATACCTATAGACTTGTTATATCCCTGCAGTGACGAATACCAAGTGGCACTGGTGAAGAAATAGACATGAGGATTAGAGGAGTAGAAGAGAGAACACAAAAATAAACCCACTGAAGCAAGCTTGACTTGTGACAATGATGTAAAAGCAATTCAACAGAGGAAAGCTAACCTTTTCAGAAAATGGTTTTGGAGCAGTTGGCCATTCATAGGCAAAAAAAGAATCCTGACTTTTGTCACACCTTAAAAAAAAATAAACTCAAAGTGGAGCTTGGGTTTAAATGTAAGATGTAAAAGTATAAAATTCAGGGGAAAAAAGCAGGAGAATATCTTTGGGCTCTAAAACTAGCCAAAGAGTTCTTGGATCTGACACCAGAAGCATAATAGAAAGAATTGATAAATTGGACTTCATAAAAATTGAAAACTTTTGCTCTATGAAAAGCATTCAAGCTGTAGTCTGGAAGAAAATATTTGCAAACTATCAGACAAAAGAATAATATCTAGTATATATATAAAACTCTCAATACTCAACAGAAAAAAAAAAGCAATCCAGTAAGAAAAAGAACAAAATACATGAGAAGATATTTTGTCAATGCAGATATACAGATGGTAAATCAGCACATGAAAAGATTTTCAGCATCATTAGGGAAATGAGAATTTAAAACAATGAAATACCACTCCAACCTATCAGAACTTAGATAACAAATTAAATGAAAAAAAAAAAATCAGTGTCTAATGCAGAGAAACTGGATCACTCATACATTGCTGATGGGAATGTAAAATTTTCTAATCACCCTGGAAAAAAATTGGTAGTTACTTAAAAGAGTAAACATATAACTACCATACAAACTAGTCATTGCATTCCTGGCACTTATCTCAGAGAAATGAAAATTTATGTTGATGCAAAAAATTGTATACAAGCAGCTCGATTTGTAAAACCTCCAAAATGGAAGCAACCTAGATGTCCTCCAAGGCAAGAAATGATCGAACAAACTGTTACATCCATACTATGGAATAGGAATCAATAGTGAAACAAAATCATATCACATTACTGGTACCACAGTCTGGGTGAATTTCCAGATAATTATGTTGAGTGAAAAAGGCAGTCCCCAAAGTTATATACAAAATTTTTCTACTTACAGAACATTCTTTAAATGCAAAACTATAGAAATAAACAACACATTAGTGGTTGCCAGGGGCTAAGCTGGTAGTGAGAGGTGGGGAAGGAATAGCTGTGGCTATAAAAAGAGCACACAAGGCATACTTGCAATGATGAAAATGCTGTTTATCTTAACCCTATCAATGTCAACAATCTGGTTATTGAATTATAGCTTTGTGTGTGGGAGACTAGGGTAAATGATAAATGAGAGTTTTATAAGCAATTGTAAAATCACAATATAAAAATTGTGATTGTAAAAAGCACAATGACCTAAAATTAAAAAATTTAATTAAAATTACACACATTTATAAAGAATTACTAGAGCAAAATGTACTTCTCTGAAGGTATAGTTAAGTAAGGATCGTTTACTTCGTCCAAACTGATATAAATTTTAGATAGCTTCTCTTAATGTTTATATGTCCTTGAAACCATGTTTGGAGAACAGGCTCTGTTCAATGTGTAAAATGTTTGTATTTCTCAGAGATATGCAAGTTATTAGTAAAAACAGAATTCTAAAAAGGGTGATGTATTTATTTTTCTAAACAATAGGTGGCATCTGAGTTTCACTTATAAAACTGATGATTCATACCTTTGTAACAGAAAATGTGATTGCACTTTTCAAATTAATTTAAAATTTAATTTACATATATAGTGCTGTAATAGTTCAGAATGTTTTTAAGTACTTGTTAATTGAATGAACAATTTTTTTTTCTAAAATTAGTGAGAAATTTTGCTACCTTTCTTGAAAATATGAAAATAACCTATAGATTAAATAATGCAGTTGTATGCCATTTTATACTAATTTGTACATTATCTGAGAATATTTTTCTCTCAAAATCATACTGGCGACTTTAATTAAATCTAAATGCTAATGCACATCAAAAGTTAATTCTTTAAATTTTATTATTCAGATGTATAAAAAATAAAATATTCATATCTGAATAACTTTTTTCTAATAAATTTATATTATTTGGAAATATTTGCCTTTCAACTCTTTGAACTTTCATATTTTAGCCACGAAAATGTTTTCATGTTCTTCTCCATATAGGAGTTGAGACTTGCTCTCAGGCTATTTTAAGCCCAAGGAATCACCCTGGACTAAACACTTCCTATTGCTCACAGGTTATTCCCTGCCCCATCTCTCCCCATCCCCCCATGCCCTCCCACCCTCCTGCTTTTTTAAAAGGTTAGCACATTTTGTGTTCTCTACTTGTAAACTCACAAGTATTCAGAGCTGTTAATGTTTTTCCTAATAAACTGTAGGTAATATCGTGTAACACTTATTTATATTTATGGTTTCAATCATTTTGGCACCTCCAGCACATAATCCTTCAGGGAAGAACATGAAGAAAGCCATCCTGTAGCTTTGCCTTGACAATCCTCCTTCTAGCCTTCACTCTCACACCCCCAAGCATAATAGGATAAAAGTCTAAACCCTGGCTAAGTGAGTGGTAGAAATAATCCTGAGTTTCCACTGAAAGACAGCCTGAATCCTTGCCTTGTCATTTTTGAAGCTATCACACTTCGTTAAGTTTCCAAACCTAACTGAGCTCAGTTTCACTGTAATCTGATCTGTTGTGAGACTTAATTTAAATTAAATAATATATGTGTAGGCTGTTCTATAACAGAGGCCTTATTCTTTTTTTGATATTTATGAGAGTAAAATTTTCAAAATGAATTCATTTATAAATTCAAGCTACTGTTAGAGGAGTATTAAATATTAATTTCCAGTTAACAGTTGTCAGCTCAGAAAAAGTCAGAAAGCAAAAAGGGAATGAAGGAAAGAAAGAACAAAAGAAAGAAAAGGAACAAAGACCTCTCCTGCCTCACCTGCTGCTCCCCTCTGCATTGTACCTTGGTGGGTCTGCCTCTTCTGCTCCCTACTCTGTTTCTGGTGGATCTTCTCACTACCACCCTCCCCCCCATGTCTCTGGCCTATATCCCAGTTCTTGTATGCATAAATAAATGAATCTTAAATTTTTTTTTATTCATCTCTCTCTCTCTCTTTTTAAGATTTATTTACTTATGCATACAAGAACTGGAGTACAGGCCACAGGCTGTGGAGGGTGGTGAGAAGACTCACCAGAGACAGAGCAGGGAGCAGAACAGGCAGATTGAATAAAATACACTGCTGAGAGGAGCAGTGGGAGAGGCAGGAGAGGTCTGCTGTGCTATGCGGGTTACCTCCCTGCCTTGGGATCGAACTCTTTCTGCAGTGGCTGTGGATGCTTCACAGTGTGGTGCTTAACCTCTTGTGCCACCAGGGAGGGCCCCGAAAAAATTCTCTTTACTTTGTCAATGCTCAAGGTAGAAAGTGTCTGTATTGTTGCAGTCTCACCCTATGTGATCAAAATATTACTACGAAATCTTTGAGCTAGGAGTTTGGAAAATCAAGAACTGTCATAAAGAGAGTTTATTTTTACTTAGGAAGGTGAGGACCAACTTCAGGAAAGATAAGCAGAGCTGTAAGGACTTTGGTACTCTGGGGAGTGTGCTGTGGGAGGGAGAATTAATACTGAGTTGCTGGTTAAAATCTTAAGATAGACATCATCTCAATAACACATTATACTATCATAGACATGTACTTTCACTTAATATGATATTTAATAATTTTGTGGAATTCTATCTGTGAAAGGACAGTTTTTTTTGAGTGGTAATGTTTCATATATTTTTGTCCCTTAGCACTCTAAATGTTATAATATATAGTATAAAGTCTAGCACTAAAACATGTAATTTGACTATAAAATAGATAACAATGACAGAATTTGTCTTTGTTGCACTACACAGGATAAACTTTAGGTGCCTTAAGGAATCATGCCTCAACAACATTTTTCCTTTTACTCTTAAATTTGTGTGGTTTGATATTAAAGACATTTAATATTGATTTAATAATACATCCAGTATTTTTTTAAGGTAAGTTATACTCAGGATTCCATACCAAAGAAGTTATGTAACTGCTGGTGCACTAAGACTATAACAAACTGCACTGAGGAGAATATAGTTGAAAATTAAATAGCTTATGGATTTCTTATAGTAGGGCTCTTTTTCAGTTAATTTACTTTTACAAATGTTATATTTATAATTAAACGGACAAACCTGCTGAATTAGAGTGAACATGACCTTTGTGTTCTATGCTGAAGCATTCATCTATAAACTGTCAGCAAATTCTATCAATATTCAATTCCCTTGCCCAGTGTGAAGCAGAACCTTTCCCTACATACATTCGTGGGGAGAGGAGTTAAGGAGGAAGGCAATGACATGGTCTGTCGCTTCTTATTTATGAAAACATGGTTCCCATCTTGTCTGCTCTGGGTGGGAATGCAGTAGCACATTGCAAACACATTTACTGTTCACTTATCTGTGGAAAATAGTTTCCATGAGCAAATTTAAATAAGGGGAAAATATGCTTAGATTTTTTTTGTATAGAACAAATGCTGCCTTCATATATTTCCTTTTGCTTGGCAATCCTGCTGAACTCAGCATAACTTGTTGGTGCTGTAAACTGTTTAATAAATCTCCAGCCCTACAATATATTGAAGATAACACGAAATATGACAGACAAATCAGCAGTGGGAATGACTGTTCACACAAAATGATCTAGTGCTAAGTTTAGTTCAATTTTATTGGCATTAGTGAACATTTTATATTGTTGAAAATCCTAAGGAGATCTTGTTATTCATGTGTCCTATTAATCTTAGTAATATGGAAGCTATTTCTTTATTAAATCATAACTGCTATGTTTGGTCATGGATGACAACATGTGATCTTCCTGATTGGTCCTCTTCTGATAAGTATTTTTTTAAAGATTCATTTATTTATGCATACAAGAACTGGGGTATAAGTCAGAGGTGTGGGATGGGGGAGGGGTCAGGTGAGAGGATTCACCAAAGACAGACTGGGGAGCGGAACAAGCAGATCTATTGAAACACACTGCTGAGGGGAGCAGTGGGCAAGACGGGAGAGGTCTGCTGTGCCATGTGGGTCACCTCCCTGGCCAGGATCAAACTCGTGTTGCAGTGGCATTCCAGAGTCCACCTTGGAATTCCACTATTAACATTGTGGAAAGTAAAATCAGCTCCTATTTGCTAACATGGGTACACACATGATTTGGATTCTACGCAAAAATTGAACTTCTATAACCTAGCAGATGGATAATTGGAACACTGAGATTTGAATATTGATGTAACTATACCTGCATTTACCACCTGGTGGAGCTCACATACTGAAGTTATAACTCATCTACTAAGTTAAAAATAAACTATGCGTTTAAAAAGATAATCTAGTAAAGTATTAATTTGAGACTAGGTTCTCCCTATCATTTTCCTTTCTCTCCAATTTAAGTAGAGTGGTTGACTTGGGGATGTCTTGCCTCAGGTATTGGGGAAGTTAGAAAGCAGAGGAGCCTCAATTCCAAGGTCCATAGTCTTTGACAAAAACTTAAGTCTTTTGAAGAGGAAATGTAAGGAGTAGAAGACTATGAGCACAGGGAGATAGAAATACTTCCCAGGGATAGAAAGGAGTTGTGGTCTGTGGGTTTGAGAATGGTTTCTTTTTTCTATACTGGCATTTCAGAGAGGCAGCAGGTCATTACAAGGTTTCCCTTAGCCCTAAAGATTCCTATATCTGAAGTCTGGTGTGGATGCAGCAGAGGTTGGAGGACGAAGCCACCTGAGAGAATGATTTTTAGCACAGATTGATGGTTCATGACCAAGGGACTAGCTGGACCTCTGTGGTGAGGAAGGAGTCCCAAGAGTAATTGGATTGACTACCCGATCATCATGGTCAATTGGGGTCCTAAGGTTATAATTAGTTTACATGAGATATTAAAATAGCTTTTGTGCTGCTAAATGTTTTGGCTAAATTCTTTAATCTTATAGTGGTTCCTATTACAAAGGAGTTTTCCTACCAACTAAATAAAAAAAAAGTTGTTTTATTTGAATCTGGTTAAAAGTTTTAACCAGGGTGGCTAGGTGGGTAAATTGTCTGTTTTTGTTCCAGTTAGATTTCTTTTTAACACTAGGTCATAGGAATTCTCAAGTTTTAGGACTTTCATTCTTTTTCTACAAGTGTGTTTGCTCACAGCTATCTCCAAATGAATCTTTTATCTTGTGAATACTATGAAATCTTGCTTACTTTGTATGCTCGAGAAAAATGTTAGGTCTGCCTACTTGTTTAATTGGTATCCCTTCCCAGTCAATATCCAAAAGTCCTCAAATGTCTCTTTCTGTGATTTCAGAACTGTGTAAAAGTTATTAAGGTAACTCTATCTTTGGGTCAGGGGGCTCTTTTCCCCGCTATGCACTCCACACATCCCATTACTATCTCATCCTCACCCTTGACTTGACTATATTTACTTTGCACTGTATTTGAATTTTCTCATCACTTGTTTATTTGCATTTGGAAACCCAATTTTGGTGGCGTAAGATATAATGGGACCTGATTGCAAGCTATATTGCAAAGCTATAGCAAGCAAATCAGTATGGTAGTGGCATAAAAGAAGATCACTGGAACAGAACTGTGCCTAAAAATACTCCCACACATGTATGACCAATTCATTTTTGACAGAGGTTCCAAGAATACACAACATGAAATAGATAGTCTCATTAATACATGATGCTGGAGAAACTGGATATCAACATCCAAAAGAATGCTATTGGATCCTTGTCTTACACCATACACAAATGCCAACTCAAAGTGGATTAAAGACTTGAGCATAGAGCTGAAACTATAAAACTAGAAGAAAACATAGAGGATAAGCTCCTTGACATTGGATGTTTTATATTTGGCACCAAAAGTACAAGCAACACAACTAAAGAAAGTAGAACTAAACCAAACTAAAACATTTCTGCTCTGCAAAGAAAACCATCAACAAAATGAAAAGGTAAGCTTTGGAATGGGAGAAAATAGTTTCAAGCCACATATCTGATAGTGGTTAATATCTAAAGTATATAAGAAACTCATGCAACATATAGAAAAAAATCAAATACTCCAAATTAAAAATGGGCAAAGGAAATGAATGGATATTTTTCCAAAGGAGACTTACTGTTATATGGCACAAAGGAAACTTGGACACCAGTGTTAACAAGAAGCAGGCTTAATTTACCCAAGGCTGAACCCTATCTATAGGAAGTCAGAGGATTATGTATACTTTCAGTTCCTTTATAGTTCCAGGTGGGTTTGCATTGGCAGCTGTACATGGTCAATATGTTGTGGCTACATACTAAGAGGTATGTCATAAAGTTGCATACTAAGGAGTGATAAAGGGTCAGTAGTCAGGGGACCCCTCAGGTCCATTCTGCCTCATGACAGTACATGGTCTAATATGAAGCAAGATTCATTATCAGTGACTAAGATGCATACCAGGCACTGAGTAAAAGGTTGTTACTCAGATCCCCAGGCTGCTTATCTCAGGTCACCATGCTTCATGGTCAATTAGTGTAACAACAGATGCCCAATGTGACTAATAAGGGAAATGCCAGAAAATCAAAACAAAGAGAGATGTTACCTTGATGTAGTCTTGGAGTTGGTGGGTTTGGAGAGCTGGATCCTTGAGTTCACTCTGGGAAAGGTTTCACCAGAGCTCCCCTTTCAGTGGGATGAAGTGGAGTGGGAGCTCAGACCTGAGGGTAAAAATATGGAGATTGAGGGCCATTGTAGAAATCTGGCCCCTTTTAGATTCTACATAGTTTATTCAAAATCAACAACAAACAAACCACTTCACTAAGGAGTGAACCCCTCCCAAAGAGAAGACTACATCACTGCAGTCTTTGCAGTTCTTCTGCCCAACTGTGCCTGTGCAGATGCTTCTTTTCCCCAAATGTTCCTCTGCAGGGCAGAAGTCTTCCTGCCTGCCCATGATCTGTGCCATGCAGGGGCTTCTCTTCACTGACCTCCCTCAGCAGATAGAGGCAGCTGTCTCAAGGCTGATAGCCTCTGACCGTGCAGGCCTCTCTCTTTGCAACCTTTCCCTTTCAGGGCTGCCCTTTCTGCCTGCTTGTGTCTATGCAAGTGTCCTTTATTCTTCTTTCCCTTTTTAAACTGCTTTATAATAAACCTGCCTTTTTGGCTATAACTAAAGTCTCTGTTGTGGAGAAACTCGCCTGGGAACTCAACTGGTGTGGGTAAAAGAGCTGCTCTATAAAACCTTTTCCTGAGTGAACCCAATGATCCCACTTGCCCAATCCAACAACTCCAAAAGCAACATCAGTGACTATAGGTGAACATATAATATTAATAACTGAAATTAGTTAAGCAAATAAATCTTAAGCATTCTTATTTCCTGTTCTCCCCCAAAAAGGTTTCTCTATGAGGTGATGGGTTGGGTATGCTAACTTGAGAGTGGGCATCCTTTCACAATATGCACTCTAAGCACATTACAGTTTTGGCAATTATTCCTCAGTAAAACCGGAACAAAGACATAGTATGGGAACTGTCCCCACCTTCATAACAAAGCACTTGACCCAATGCTGCATAGACCCCTTTGAGGCCATTATCACCTGCCCACTCTCCCTATCACCTGAGCTCTTTACCTACCTAGTCCAGAGATTTGTGAACATGCAAAATTTTGAGTGTTGTCTAATGTTTCTGTTCTCTGCCTCTCTTGGGATTCTGTTTTTACTATAGTGACTAGGTGAACCTCTGTGACCATGGGTAGTCATATGGAACCTCTAAGGAGATGAACTTAAAATTTTCTTTTTGAGTCCAAAAGGATGGCTTTTTCACTTACCCCTCAGCCCAGTGCCTTTTTTGTCTAAACTCTCCATTGCCTAAGAAGCAACCACTTCTCCCAATTCCTTAGGTAGGAAAAATTAATACCTAATTTGGGTATGAACAGTAACAGCCTTGTTTGCTCTTTGTATTATGGCATTGTTTTCATAAATGGATGTTCTATTTTTATCACAAGGAAGGGGAACTAACATTTTCTATAAACATCATGATGTGACTCCCTGTTCTATCAGGCTCAGGAGTGAGGCCGTGCAGCTTCACTGCAGTCTTTTATCAATACAGTTTGAAGATATAGATTGTTATGTATGTTACCACCTTCATTAATTGTTTTATTGTCTACTATGTATAACGGACTACGTAGGCTTTGGGATTTGATTTTCTTCCTCTAGAACAGAGTTCCTCAACTGTGACACTATTGACACTTTAGGATGGATAGTTTTGTTTTGGGAAACTGTCCTGGGCATTGTAGAATGTCCAAACAGCATCTTTGGCCCCTGCCCATTATATGCCAGTAAGCATCTCCTTCCCTGTCATGACCGCCCAATATCCCCTGGGGGTACAAAACCTCAGGTTGAGAAGTATGGTTCTAGAAGAAACTGGTCTTTTTCATATTAAAATTTCTTTTTAGATGTGTTGTTGGTATGCACAACACATACTGAAAGTTTTGTATTCCTTTTTTATTTCTTTTGTTTGTATAAAGAGTCATTTAGCATTGGAGAAATACATTGATGGTGTTTTGTATTACAGCAATTTCTCTTAGTTGTATAGATATAAACCTTGGGGAAGGATCTTTTAAGAGGGTGCCCTTTAGATTAAACAGAAACCCATGCAAATGCAGCTATTGTATCTTTTATGTGAATATGTTCATTTATAAGTTTGTTATTCTATTATATTTGAGAATAGAAATTCAAATGAATAGTGGAGCCTCGCTTAAAGAAAACAACTGGAAAAATGGTGTTTTAGTTTTCCAGCATCAGAAAAAGAAGAGATTAAAAATTGTAGTAAAATGCAAAATGTCAGCATTTTGAAATAGTTTGTTTTAGAAACAGAGAACTCAGATTTCCTCAAAAGGTAATCTTTTAAAAGATGTACCCAAACAGAATTTTCCCATGTTTTAAGACAATAAACTTTATATTCAATACATTTAATTTGCTAATAAAAAGTATTCATTCTCAAGAATTCCTAAAAGGCATACTATAAAAAAGTACTCAGTTATTTCCCCAAAGGCTTATTTCCAAAAGATAAGAAAGCTCAAATCTAAACCTTCTTTATGACTGTGTTAAGTACATCTATTACACTACTTTTTGCTATAAAATCTCTTCTGATAGAAAGCAGCAAAAATTAAATCTGTGATCTGCATGCCAAATCTTCACAGTGTTTCCCAGCTGTGTTGGCATTTCATGGGAGGCTCCTTCTCTTTGGAGTTAGTGTAATGAGCTGTAATTGATGGTGGTAATGATGATGACGAAGCATGAAGTGAGTGTTTCTCCTGTAATCTCATGCAAAGGGTTTTGTGTAATCGTTCCTATGTTAGTCTTACAAGTTTTTATAGTGAATGAACACAAATCATAGAAAGAAAACTCTTCATCTTGATAGTATGATTGTTTTTGTTTTTGTTTTGCTGGTCCATAAATCTCAAAATTCTTTTCTTGTTTTGGAGGTTTAAAAGTGTATTATTTTCCAGATCTGGAGTTTCCTCCATCCTACCAATTCAATGGTTCTTTTTCAAACTGGTTCTTATGGCTTAAATAATTTGGAGAAGAAAATGTACAAATCACATATGCAGTTATGAAATGTACTTCCTATGTTCTTTTTGGGAATTGCTACAATTTTGCTGTGAATTTTCAAAGTAATGTATGCATATAATATTGTGAGTGAGTGGAAGGAATATATACATTGTTCCTGATGGATATCTTGGATAGATACATAAATGTAGAACCATGGTTCTAGAAAAAACTAGTAATATTTCAACATTTTAAAAAATACTAAAAATTCTGACTAGTACAAACATGTAATCCTATAGTTGAAGGAGACAATTGGAGGGCCCAAGGTCAAAGATTCTAACTCACTGAAAAAATCTTTTCCAAAAGTATGGTGATCCTTGGAATGATAGTTGATGAGGAACTTCAAGGAATGATGAGAAATTTGAAGCTAAATAAGGGTGAATATTCTTTCTTGACTAAACATCTTTACAACCCCATTGTCTAAACGTTAATACCATCATGTTATAGAATAGAAAATCATAGCTAGGGAAGGCAAAGTAATTTGCTCATCAGTTCACAGATGTAAAGTAATTAAGTTGGCACTTAAGCCTCAGTTCTCTAAATTTAAGGCCAAAGTTCCTTCTGCTTTGTCACGTCATATGTTTTTTATCCCAACTTAATTTTCAAAGATTTATTTATGTATAAAAGAACTAGGGTATAAGTCAGAGTGAAGATGCTAAGAGGATTCACCAGAGATAGAGTGGGGAGTAGAACAGGTGGATAGACTGAAATACACTGCTGAGGGATAGAGATGGGGGAGACAGGAGGGTCTGCTGTGCCACCATGTGGGTTACCCCCCTGGCTTGAGATCAAACTGTGCTGTAGTGGCTGCCAATAGCTTCACAGTGCTGAGACTTAACCCTTCGTGTCTCCAGGGAGGCCCTATTCCAACATTTTTGAAGGAAATGTTCAAACATTCAGAAAATTTGAAAATAGTTATATATACTAAATATACTCTCTGCCTAGATTCTTGTGTTTCTCACTTGCATTTTTATACATTCCTTTATCCATCCCTCTCTCAATCATTAATCTATTTTTAATTGAGGCAAAGTGTAACAGATATTAGTATATTTCCCCTTAGTATATTTTTAACTATAATTTAATACTTTTTTATATTTTAAGGTAGGTATTATATAAAAATGCTTAAATCTGCAGTATACATTGGTGAGTGTCTACAAATTCATATGTTCGTGCCACCCAAACTATTATCAGGATCAGAAAATTATTTAGGAAGATTCTCTCATAGTTCTTCCCAGTAAATCCCTTTCCTTCATCAAAATTATATTGATTTTTTTTCCATGCTTGATTAGTTCTGCTTATTCCAGAATTTTATGCAAATAGAGTTAGATAGTATATAATCTTTTAGGTAAAGCTGCTTTCACTCAATAGTCTGTCTTGTGATTCATCTACATATATTATTACTATTTCTCCTTACTTGATAGTATTTTATCTGGACTATACCACATTTTGTTTATCCGTTTTCCTATTAATTAATATCCAAACCATTTCTAGTTTTTCAGGTATCAAGAATAAACTGTTGACTTCCACTTTTTTATTAGACATATAAAAATGTTGGATATCAACACTCTATTCTAACAAGAAAACAAATTTAAATGAACCGAAAACCCAACAACTCTTTTTAGTTCTCTATGAAAGAGGAGTAAACAGGGCAAACCACTGCTGAAAATTGCAGAGACAGATGAACAAATTCAGGGAGTCATGATTTACAGTAGCAGATTTACAAACAAACCAATATGGCAAAGAGCGCCAGAATAGGAAAGCCTGGATTGTTGTTGACAAATTGCTAGAAGCTCAGTGTCTATAAGTTTGAGGTTTAAGAACACCAGGGAGGGACTAGGACTTTGGGGGGACCATCACAATATTGTGAGATTTACCTCTATCATTTTTTAAATTAATAATAAAGGAGAAACTGGATGGGCAATACAAGACAGTTTTCTAATTACTAATCATTTCAGTGTCATCAATTGCTAGATATCTAAATGTGCCATTAAACATTTGACAAAAATCATTGTTTATAAATGAGAACTGATCATTATTTATTAATTTGATGTACTGGTTCTTCTTCTCATATTAAAAAGAAAAGAAAAGATGTGAGACATCTGAGATGTACATCTGAGTTTACATCATGGAGAAATGCAAACGCAAACACAACCCATGGTTGAGAATGCAAATGCAAACTCTAACCCATGGTTGAGAATCAGGATGCAGTCTGGGGACAGAGTTCAGAAGTGGCATGGGTCACTCGGTGATGAAGAACTATGCAGTAAATATTCCAATAATAAGTATTTGCTGATCTCTCACTATATGTTCAATACTGAATTTGGTAATGTGGTAGATATAAGAGGAATTTAATATATCTTTTCTGTGAATGAGGTTGCAATTTAGTGGAAAGAATATAAATAAAGATGATTGAATTTTGGAATTTGCACTTGGGAAATAACTATAACTCCGGTGGAAAAGGCTGAGTATGAGTGAAAGATGTAAACCTAAGTCTGTCGATGAAAGGACAAAGGTTTTAAAAAACAAAGGATGTTTCAATTGGGTAACATCCTGAATTAGTCAGTCACGTGTTTATAATCTGAGTATTATATTTTATAGCAAAAAGCGTTATTTTTCAATTGGAGTGACTTTTTGATAATTAATTTAAGCAGAATTGCAATTGTCAGCATAGCTTGTTCTGCTGGTATATAGGGCAGCGCATCCTTTCTTGAGATTTATTACCAGGTGGAGGAAACTATGAAGTATGACTGATGGATGCCTGTTAGTTAGTAGAGCCAAAGTTGATTTCCTTTCAGCTCTTAGCGTCTTTCTCTATATAAAAAAAAAAAAAACAAACACCTGCAGTAGTAGTCACTCTTTTTGTGATAGTGTTCTATGAGTTTAAACACATATATAGATTTTTATGATTATCCTCTCACTTGGATATAGAACAATTGCAAATTACTACAAAATTCCCTATTGACTTTTAATCAAACTCCCTCCCCTACCCCTAGCCCCTGGCAACCATTGATTTGTTCTGTTCCAATATAATATATTTTTCCCAGAATGTCATATTAAAATTACATGGTCTGTAACCTCTCAAGACTTCTTTCACTCAGCAAAATGCATGTACCTGGGTTCAAATTTTTGTGAATAAAAGAGTTCATTCATTTTTATTATCATTAGAATTCTTTTATATGGATGTACCACCCTTTGCTTATTCATTTAATCACTGAAGTATATTTGTGTTATTTCCAGATTGGGGAAACTATAAATAGTGCTAATATAAACATTTGTGTAAACGTTGAAATTAAAAATGCTTGCTCTGAAAAGAACATTTAAGAGGATGAAAGGACAAGTCATAAAATAAGAGGATATATTTGAAAATCACATTGTATCCAGAATATAGAAAGTTGAATCTTGAATTATATTAGAAAGAATTTGCCCTGAAACAAGGAAGATGATCTTAGGGAAATTGAATGGTAATGTTAGGCCAGCCAGGATTACATTTTGTTCTGAAATGAAACAATAATAAAAGCATTATAATATAGCTATAACAGAAATGTAAAATAATATGAGAACTAGAAAGATGCTTAAATGTGGGAAGGCAAGGTTTTGGTGTATATATGTGAGTGTGTGTGTGTGTGTGTGTGTGAAAAAGGATAAGATACTTGATGTAAAATTTTAACAGGAGAAAGAAGTAATTGCCTTTATAGAGTTGCTGCACATATTTAAAATATGAGAGTGTCTGAGCATGAGTCCTGGCATTTGAAGAGCTTTTGATGTGGGAAGTCAGGTCACAGAAGTGATCAACCAAAATTCCATTATTCAAAAAATATGTGGGGGGCGGGGAACATATGATTTCCTGGTTGTCTCAAAGGTTGAAGGTATTAATGGAGATCAGAGAACAGAATGGAAATTTGGGCTGAATTAAATCATAAATCTCCTGGAATATGTAAGGACAGAGGTGGTTAGAGGCTTTGAGAAACAAGCATAAAAGGATCTCTCAGCAAACGAAAAGGCATTTATGAATGAGGTGGAAAGATAGGATAACTGGATGGTAAAAAAGAAAAATGCCTAAGTCAAAGCATGTGGCTGTGGATGTTTCTAGAGATGGCAGTCCCATTTCTGAGTATTCTCCCAAGGACAAAGATACATACTTCATGGTGAGCAGCAGCTGTGCATTTAGAAATAGAGAAACTTACATTGTTTTCAGAAGGAACAATCGTGGTGAAATTTAATGCTGGTTATTACATTCCTCTTCCAGATGTTTTCTGAAATTAATCTAGTTCTCTCTTTGCTTTTTTCACTCTGACATACTTCTGGAAACCACAATGTGAAGCAGAGATTTCTAAAGAGAATAGCATTTTTTCCAAGGATCTATGTTATAATTAGTGATTTCAGATAACTCATATAAGACAAACAATACATTGTAAAAGCAAAATAATAGGTGATTAAAAAATGAAGTTTAATAAATATCTATTACATGTTGTTATGTGTCTAAGAGCTCTGTAAATTCCAGTTATCCCCTAGAATCGATTTTTAAAAATATGCTCCTGATAGATTAGAGTAGAAAGAGGCAATAATCTTAGGTTGCAGATCACTTAACTTTTCAAATGAGTTAGCAAATTAATTTTTATATGCTTATCACTATCTAAACATATCTCCACATGCCATTTCATATACTTGTATGCATACATATTGTAAAGCAGAACAAGAGAGAGAGATCTTAAAATTTAAGGGCTATTAGGTAAAAGGATGTTAAAAAAAAAGTGGTAAAAACATTACCATTTTGAAAGAGCATAGGTAGACTTGTTTGATAAACATCAGCCCTTAGACAATTTACAAAATCTTAGGGAGACTATATTTTCTCACCTGTGAAATGAGGGTGGAAAGACCCACTTCCTAACTTGTTCTGGGGAATTCAATGAAATAGTGGTAGTACAGATGCAAGGGAGTGTCTCCCATCTAAAAAATTGCATATGATGTTCTCCTTTCCTAGCTTGCACAGTAAGCACTCCTGCTAATCCACTTAAACCCTTCTTCTTGACCTTAGAAATTAAATATTCTAATTTTGCATTTCAATTCATTGAACCACTTTATAAATCATATGAACCCATATTTTTGATTTTAGAGTCTTTGGCAGAAGTGCTTCTTCAAACTACCTATCTTTCAACGAATAATTTGGCTTTCTTTTTCAGAGGGAGTGCCAACAAAAGGCCTCCTTCTTGAGAATCACTCATCAAAAGTCAGAAGTTTTGGAACTCAGAGTAGATCATTTGGTGTTCCCATGAAACTGCCATGGTCATTCATGTCTCTGATGCTTTAGTCCTCCTGTTGAGTTCATGCCTCTCTTTCCTTCCATCTCTCCACATTATCTCATTTACAGATGTCTGATTAAGTATACTTTCTCCATGAAACATCTCATTGCCACATAAGTCATCTCTTGGAATCCCTAACATATTTCAACTATATGGTCAGTTCAACACAGCCAGTCATTACACACACATCCTTTGGTTATTTGTGTACAAGGATACAACTGGAGTTTGCATAGACTTTTAAGTTACCTGTGTGGCTCGTCTGAAAGGAAACTGAGCCTGCTCTCCAGATAAAGCAATAGTGATTTATGTAATTTTCATATAGTCAGCTAGCTGGATAACATGAGACAAATTGTTTACTAGACAAAGATATTGAGAAAATGCCTGAATAGTTTCAGCAACCAAGCTTGATGATAATAGAAGTATCCCACGTCTGTCTGTCTAAACTTGTATTTTCTTGTCAACCTCTTTGTTCTCTAATTAGACTTCTTCATTTCACCAATATGTTACCATCCTGAAATATATCCAAAATACAACTATATTTCACTCATTCCTGTCTGGTTCAATTCCCAGCAATGATCACTTGGAGTATCATAATATCCTTTCATTCACTTTTCCTGCTTGCATCCAGCCTTGCTTTTATTTTATTCTCCACAAAACAACTGGAGAGATCTTTCCTAACATACGGTGTATTTTCACACTCTTCTGCACTTGGAGCTTCTAGAATTTCCTATTGCACTCTTAAACAAAATAAACTCTTAAACAATGTCTTTATAATGACTTATAAAATCTGGAAATTTTAAAATAAAAGGTATATTTTATTTCTGTCCTTTCCTCTGTGCCATTTCTTCTCTAAGGCATTGGCTAACTAAATAAGAGACTAGCCTAGATATATAAAGAAATTCAAGAAGAAAAAAAAGAATTTTTAAAAAATATGCTATAATACATTTACAAATAGAATGCTTAGTATTGTATCTGCCAGTGTGCCATGTTGAATAACTTTCTTCCTTTTCTACAGTAGTACTTTAGGCTTAAAGTTAATATTGTATTAATTCATATAAAGTGGAGTAAAGAAAATTTTGTTGCTTTATAGGTTCATTTACTTTCTACCTAATTTGTAATTGGTAAATATTTTAATAAATATAAACCACTATTTGAGCTGTATTTACTTTAAGCACATATTGTTACAGGGCAGGGAGAGGGGCACCTCAGAATCCCCAAACCTGCCCTCTCTAAATGGGTTCTGTCACCTGCTGCATCAAACAAACTTTCATACAATTAGGGAACAATACAGAAAAGACAAAGAATATAGTTACTAAATCAAGCATCCCAAGTTACCCATCCTCTCAAGGACAAAAGTCTAGTCAAACAGGATTGGCCCAAAGCAAGGCCTGAAAGCCTGCCACAATTCTAAAGCATCTTTCAGAGGGGACCCATAGAAAAGGATCAGAAAGAGTCAGACAAGTCTGGGAGGAAAAGAGCAAAATCAAAATCAAGATAAAAGCTGCCACTGTTAAGTTTCCAACAGGTCTCTCACCCACATCTATTCCAACCAGACCAGGACCAAAAAGCAAGCACAGTTTATCTCTGCTCCATGTGCCTCTTCTAGGTCTCCTTGCTGCCCTCCATTCTGCTTCCTTCTTCCTCCCTTCTTCCTTCTCTCTCCAATTTCCTCTCCAGTATCTTCTTATCCCTCCTCAGCAACACCCTACTTAGGATGGGGGCAGGGATCCTGGAACTTCCTTATTTCCTGGGAACCACCCTGTTACAATATGACTAGTTTAAGCAAAAAATAAATTATCAGATGGAATTTATAACACAGAAGTAAAACACAGACATAAGAAAGGGCAGAAGTTTAATGGATATATGGATATTACTTAGAGATTCATTATAAAATAGCATATATTAAGAGAAAAGCAGAAGAAAAACCATTATTTATGGGGAGTCATTGCCAAAGTTATGTGAATACATAACTGTCAAAGTCAAATGTTAACAGCTTGTAGAAAATTCTCTGTACTACTTGATAGATAAGTGAAATATTTATATTGTAGAAATAAAAAAAAATACCAAATTTCTTTACAGAAGAGTGAACAATTACTTTCAAATTTAAAGGAAACTCCAGTTCAGGTAGATTCATGTTAATATTGTTTCATTGTGTGTGATTAAAACATGGCCATTGAGGGACAGCAGGGTGGCTGTAAAAACCATAAGGATGACAAAGTTTGTCCTGGATGCACATCACACTGCTATCTTATTCCATTTTACCTCAGGGTTTCCAGTTCTTTGTTCTTCTTGCCAATATCAAAGAGGGCTTACATTTGAAAATTAGCTGATCTTTAAAAAAAAAAAATTGAACTCAAGTAAATTTTGAACTTGTTTTATAACTTTTTTTTAATATTGAAATTTAATGAAATTTCTGGATTTTATTTATCTCTACTAACTTAATACAATTTTATCTCCGACTCTGTTGTAAGGAATATGGAAAGAGCAACTACTTTTATAGTAACTGCACGACTGGCTGGAAATCCTTTTCTTTTTTTTTCTCATTAGATTTATTTAATTGTATTTGACAACATTTGTAGTCCCTAGGGAGTTCTCACCACCATTTCACCCGTGCACCATCACCTCAGACTCTTGTGCTCTTTCTGCCCTCCTCTCTGTCTTTGCCCTCCCCTCCCTCTGCTCCCCTCCCCCAACCAATGTTCCCTTTGGTCTATCTTTAACCTTTTGATCTTGTTGAGTTTGTTTCTTTGTTTCTTTGTTTTTGGTCATAATTGCCCATTTCCTTGAGCTATCTCTTGTTTTTTGTTGTTGTTGTTTGTTTTCTTCTTTTTTATTTTTTGTTGTAGTTGTTTTTCTTTCACATTCCTCCTAAAAGTGAAGCCATTCAATATTTTTCTCTTGCCTTCTGACTTGTTTCACTGAGTATAATTCCTTCTAGTGCCATCCATGATTCTATAAATGGCCCTAGCTTGTCATTTTTGATTGCTGAATAGTATTCCACATCATCTTCATCCAGTCCTCTACTTTTGGGCATTTGGGTTGTTTCCAGATCTTACCCATTATAAATAGTGCTGCAATAAACATGGGGGTACAGGTACTCTTTTGGATCGGTGTTTTTGTGTCCTTTGGGTAGATCCCTAGGAGTGGGATTTCTGGATCATATGGTAGTTCCATTTCTAGTAGACTAAGGAACCTCCATACGGCCTTCCATAATGGTTAGATTAACTTGCATTCCTACCAGCAGTGTAGTAGAGTTCCTTTTTCTCCACATCCTCGCCAACATTTATTGTTGTTGGTTTTTTTGATGTGTGCCATTCTTGCATTTCCCTGATTATGACAGATGTTGAGCATTTACTCATGTGCCTGTTGGCCATTTGTATGTTCTCTTTGGTGAAGTGTCTTTAAGTTCTTTAGTCCATTTTTTGATTGGGTCTTTACTTTGATTTTCTTGAATCTTATGAGTTCTTTGTATATCTTTGTGATCAGTCCCTTGTCCATTGCATGGTGTTTAAAGATTTTTTTCCCAGTCAGTGGGGAGTCTTTTCATTTTGGTTGATGTTTCTTTTGCTGTCCAGAAGCTTTTTAAATTGATATAGTCCTATCTATTTATCTTCTCTCTCATTTTTATTGCTTTGGGGGATGCAAAGGCGTTACTAAGATGTATGGAAGTCCTAGCTAGAGCAATAAGACAGAAAAAGATACACAAGGCATCCAAATAGGGAAAGAAGAAGTAAAGTTATCACTATTTGCAGATGATATGATAGTATACTTGGAAAACCCCTAAAAGCTCTACAGAAAATCTAATTAAAACAATCAACCAGCTTAGCAAAGTAGTGGGTTACAAGTTCAACACACAAAAGTCAGTAGCCTTCCTATATACCAACAACCAATCTGAAGAAGAAATCAAGAAAAATATTCCTTTCACAATTGAGGCCAAAAAAAATCATATACTTGGGAATAAACCTAACAAAAGAAGCAAAAGACCTATATAGAGAAATTTATAAAACACTATTAAAAGAAACAGAAGAAGATACGAAGAAATGGAAAGCTATCCCTTGCTCATGGATAGGAAGAATCAACATTATGAAAATGACCAACCTTCTAAAAGCAATTTACAGATTCAATGCTATGCCAGTAAAATCTCAATGAACTTCTTCAAAGAAATTGAACAAGTATTGATGAAATTCATATGGAGACACAAAATAAAACCTCGATTAGCCAAAACTCTCCTGGCTAAAAAGAAGGGGATTGGAGGTATCACGCTCCCAGACTTCAAACTTTACTACAAAGCAATAGTAATTAAAACAGCTTGGTACTGGAACAAAGACAGACACACAGACCAATGGAATCATATAGAAATCCCAGAAGTAAAACCACACATATATGGATACCTGATCTTTGACAAAGGAGGAAAGAATATGCAATGGAACAAGGACAGCTTATTCATAAATGGTGCTGGCAAAACTGGTTGGCCACATGCAAGAAACTGAAACTAGACCACTACTTTACACCATGCACAAAAATCAACTCAAAATGGAAAAAAGATTTGAATGTAAGACCTGAAACCATAAATATATAGAAGAAAACATAGGTGAAATGTTTTATACCTTTTAAAGAGACCTGGATATCTTCAGGAACTTTATCACTATTACCTCAGGAGAAAAAGTTTGTATTAATAATGAGCAAATGTCCCCATCTATTTCAAATATTTTCATTTCATAAACACATGAGTGTTCTAGAAGATTTCTGAGTAAGTCTTCCATTATCTAAATTATTTTAAATTTAATTTAAAATTAATTAAATTTTACACATGAAGGGCTTTAGTGTCCTTCTTTGCTCTATTAAACAGGCCATTCTTTTTTTTATTTTACATATATTTTACATCATTCTTGCAAATGTGTGCTTTCTCCTTTCAGGTGTAGTCCCTGTGAAACTCCCACCACCAATTCACCTGTATGTCATCACCACAGTCCTTTGTGTTCTTTCCACCCATTTTGATCCTTCTCCCTTCACCTCCCCTGCAGGATGTCTCTGATTTATAGTTACCTATTGATTTTGATTTTTTTATTATAGTAACTTTCTCCCACCCCCGATCCCTTATTTGTTTCCTCTTCATTCACCTTATTAGTGAAATTATTCAATATTTTTCTTCTTCTTTTTGGCTTATTTCACTGAGCATAATCCCTTCCAGCTCCATACATGTTGTGAATGGTGTGATAAACAGGCCATTCTTTTTTTTTTTTCAAGCTGTCTCTCTTGTTTATTTTTTTTTAATTTTTTTTATTAGTTATATTTGACATCATTTGTAGTCCCCAGGGGGTACCCACCACCATTTCACCCGTGCACCATCACCTCAGT
>JAGFMF010011425.1:125153-149429 GCA_019455555.1 Galemys pyrenaicus | reverse complement strand
TTATAATTTCTTTTCTCCTGCTATTATTAGGATTCTTTTCCTGCTCTTTTTCTAGGTCCTTGAGATGCAAGATTAGATTGTTTCTTTGGGTTTTTTCTTTTTTGTTAATGTGAGCCAAACAGGCCATTCTTAAGAGACATGACTTCTCTAAGAATTAATAGAACTGAACTTAGGAACCTAGATTTTTTCATTAAAAAAAAATTTCTTTACAGTGTTTTGGAAACTTAATAAAAGACTGTAATCTAATAATAGAAACCTTATGACTATATTCCTTATAAGTAATGAACATCTTGATATAGCAGGAATTTGGTTAATTTAGAGAAAATACATTAAAGTCAACCAAATCTTTTAATTTTATTTCAGTTTTCCTTAGCAAGCACACCAGGAGGAAATCTTATCTCTTTTATAAAAAATAAAGCAGATGTCTCTTGATATCAAGAACATTCTATTTCTATATTTAAAAATATGGCCGATTCATCATCATATGTGAGATCTGATTCATCCCATACTATATCCAACAAGAACTAATTACAGTAAGTATATATAGGTAATGGTGGAGCATAGCACAGGGAATAAGAACTAAGAAAATATTTTTTTCTAATCAGATATTAGTTCCCTATGACCTAAACATGTACTAAGTATATAGCCTAAGTTTGTACTTAAGTGTTCAATGACTAAGCACTTTTTTTTTAAAAGAAAAGGCAAAACTAATTCTAATAGTAACATGTATACCTCTTGTGTAGACCCAGCATGACTGAGTGTCCCGGCCAGCGGGACAGTCAACGGGAGTCCTGAGGGGAGAGCAGTGACCGGAGGGAGGGGAGGGCCAGGAGGGAGAAGGACACCACGGAGGGAGACACGCACACGCTGGCTTGGTCAAGGCATGTCTCATTTTATTGCAGATACAGCAGGCTTTATATTGTGAGCAAGGCAGGAAGGAGCAAGTTATCAGCACTCAACCAATGGACAACTTTATGACCTTATTTGGTGCCTTAGGGGTTGTCATGCGCAGTGGGTCAGGGATGATGTAGCAATTCCCCAAGGTTACAGTCCCAGGCGGGATGCCCGGACACCAACAACTGAGTAACTCACCCATGTAGCTTCACATGCCATCTTTAATACCTTAGCTGAGACAGAATGGTTTTGGTGGAAAGAAAAGGAAGTCCAATTAGGGAGATTACCTGGAAGGTAAACAGACAAAGATACATAAACTTAAGTTCTACCTTCACTGAAGAGAGATGACATTAGGTCTTCCTAGGGCTTGCTTGTACAGAGTGAAGTTTACATTTAAATGTCTTTTCCAGAAGGAAACTCTACTCAACTTTCAGAACTACTCCCATAAAATCTGTCTTTTGCCAAAGATATGTTTTTGGGTGACACGTTTTTGCTCCCCCATAGTCTTAGCTTTTGGAACTTCTCAAGAAGTTCCACAATTTAGAAGTTGTGTAACTACTTTATTTAACCATCTTTCAGTCCTGAAAACAGATCAGTTCAAAAAATAATGTCCAATTTCTGGAGATAGTTGTGTAGGTGGGTCTGCAAAATTAAACCTAATTTGTGTAAGTAAAAAGAGGCATTTCTAAGGAAACAAAAGAAAAACAAAGGTTAAAGATTGAAGCAAACCACAAATCCAATCTGAAGAACTGAGGGAGGTCAGTGGAGATTTATAAATGCCCAGGATGAAATATCTTTACATAAGGACTGGCCAGGCAGTGGTTCATCCATTCACAGCTTGATGTCATTTGGTATTTAGGAAAAAAACAATTAGTCATGTTCAGGCACAGCCACAGTAGTCATCTCTCTGATGCTGGTATCTAGGTCTTTTTTCCCAGTTCTGTGCTTGAGAAAATTCCTCTTTTTATGTACCCCAAATGTCATGGGGTTTCTGGGTCTACCAAGGGGTGAGTTTATCCTGTCTTGATAGACCTTTGGGAACCTAGATGGTTTCATATTCTGAGGGTGTCAGAAAGAAAAAACAGTCCCGCTCACAAAAAAAAAAAGTGTAATTTGCTATTGATACATGTCATAATAAGCTAAAAGTAAAAAAGCTGTCTTAGCTCTGTATGATCTGAAGTTCTAGGTCACATCTTCAACCTTCCTGGGAAAGATGCAGCTTCCAGGTCTTTGGAGATGTGCTACTTGGCTCACAGTGCTTTCTGATGTAAAGGAAATCAGCCTGCATCCCTCTGGAATCTTCTAGATTGGTGAATAATCAAGCAACCAGACAGGTTGAGAAGAAAAAAATCCAAAGGCAAGTTTAATAATAACATTTATACCATCTATATATATGGGAAAGAAACAGCATAACTAACTCCAGAATTTTGAGTTTTTATTTCTGATTTATAGAACATAAAATAGAGAACTTTGAAAATAAATTTTCCTGAGTAACAAAAACATTCTGGGTTATAATAATACTCATGTGATTTTTCTAACAGTTTTCAGTATGTAAAGTACAGTTAGTAGCACACATTTAATTTGCTCTGTAGAGGTTTTACCTCCCTCTGTTATCATATTGGCTCTTTAATCCCTAGATAATAATTTTTGTTTGATACATATCTTACAATATAATTGGAGCACTGAGCTCTTAAAAAAAATCAATAGCCTTCATGTGGAAAATTACAACTCTAGCTAGAAAATTCACACTTTTAAAAATTATTTATTTATGCATACAAGAGTTGGGTGTAGGCCAGAGGTGCAGGGGTTGGGTGTTGTGGGGTGAGAGGATTCACCAGAGACAGAGTGGGGAACAGAACAGGCAGATTGACTGAAATACACTGCTGAGGGGAGCAGAGGGACAGACAGGAGAGTTCTGCTGAGCTCTGTGGGTCAACTCCTTGCCTGGGGATCGAACTCATGCTGCAGTGGCTGAGGACAGCTTCATAGTGCTGAGGTTCTGAAAATGCCCACATTTTGGATACTTACTTTTTAATGTGATTTGTCTGATTTTATCATTATAGGTCTTAGGTAGGTTATGTTTTCATACCTAACAGTAAATAGAACACAGATTCAGAGAGATGAAGTCACTTTACCAAAAGCAAGTGACAAGAGTCAGTATTTGAAGTTCCATATTCTGATCTTTTTAAAAATTAAAAAAAAATTTTTTTTTTACTCATACAAGAACTGGAGTACAGGCCAGAAGTATAGGGGCAGGGGGAGGGTGAGAGGATCCACCAGAGACAGAGTGGGGAACAGAACAGGCATATTTGACTGAAATATACTGCTGAAGGGAGCAGCAGGCAAGGCAGGAGAGGTCTATTGTGCCATGTGGGTCCCCTCCCTGGCCGGAGCAGGGATCAAATTCGTGCTGCAGTGGTTGCGGTTTGCTTCATAGTGCATTGCTTAACCCACTGCGCCACCTGGGAGGGCCCTCCATATTCTGATCTTAAGTCCAATGCTTTATTCATGATTTGATAATATTCCACAATAAATTGGTGGAAGCAAATTACTGTGCAACCCATGCATCTTTAAAGAAAAGGTTATTAAATCTTCCAGGGAACAGACAGCTTTTTTCAATTGTTTTTGGGAGAATAAACCCATAAGGGAAAATTTTATTCTACAACATATGAATATTTTATAGCAGAAAACTTTTCCAGGTTGTGCACTGAGAATCAAGACTACATAGGGACAAATGAAGCGCCTGAGAGCAAGAGGCAAGAGAATGTAGTAAAATAAGATAAAACATTAGTCAATCAGTGGCCATGCAGAGTCAGGAAGGTGAGCGGTTCAGTTATTGTAGTTGAATGTGTTATACAATAAGCACCTTTTGCTAAGTCATGAGACATAAATGACTTGGGTGCCCCTAATCGTGAGAGATTTAGGTAATTCCAGACCCACTTCTGTTTCCTTACGGATGTATGTCCTTAACTCTATCATTCCATCTCTGAGTCTCACACTGAGATTTAGGTAGTATGCAGAAATTACAAATTTTAATTAAATTTCCCCCAAAGCAGCAAAACCAGGTACAGAGAACTTAGTGAATTCAGGGGAATCTGGTTCTCTGTCATTTGAACTCTGTGACATTATCACAGCAATTAAAAAATAAATTATTGTAGATGCCCTTACATGTCTCCAAGTTTATGAAAAATAGATTTTCTAGGACTATTTAGTAGTGTGTAAATTATAAATATCAACTTCTGGTTCTCTAGTTCAGGAACTTTCCTCTTGCTTCCCAGACATTAGCCACAGTTTTTTTAGATTACTGAACCCTCTCTTCCAGCATAGGTTTATGACTCTAATGGATTTGTCATTTTCCTGCTGGAAAGGAACTGAAAAGCTAGTGAAAACTCTATCATTTTCAAGCTTTTAAATTACTTTTAAGTTTGTGCTAGTAAATTCTGAATCTACAGTTAATAATTTTTGGTTAAAACATATAATTCTCCTATTTTGTTTACAGTCTCAAGAGTCTTAGCATAAAATGCTACCTTCATCATTCTAAACCCTTAAGAAAAATTATCTGCCAATTTGAATTATAGGCAGTTCCTTTTTAAATATAAGAAAAGCTGTGTTGTTTAGAAGTACTAAATAAACCTTAGTTTTTTCTGATACTTTAAAAATGTACACAAGATGACTAAAAAAAGCAATAGAGGAATGTGTTTTAATTATTTCTTACTATAATTATACATTACTATATGAATTGTTATAAATTATGTTGTAGAGAGACATCATGGAAAACATATAGTGAGGTAGCAGAGTGCAATGAAAATTGTAGCAGGCTGGATTCAGATGATTCTAGATTAATTTGTGTTTTTTGGCTATGAGATCTCCCTTGAGACAATCTGTCTTTGAAACTCACATTTCTTATTGGTGAATGGAGATAATATTTGTCCCACACATTACTGACTGACTGAATTATACCCCACATATTTCGAATATAATATGTATGAACCTCATGGCACTACTTACATAGCTTCTTGTCTTAATCAATACTTCCACTAGGTAATGCGGTGATTTATACTGAGTAGTGAAAGATATTTTACTTATAGGTGAAAATAACAGAAGATGAATTTTCTATGGAAAAGGGAGGGGCACAATTTCTCAACTCCATTGTGGGAAGACCTCCAGAGTATTATTTTCTGTGCTCTTTGCCTTGGAAAGTACTATGTTCAAACTGACTAAAAGACCTCCTTTAATTAATTTAGGAAACTCCTTTAATCAAATTGAGGCACATGCATGACTAAGCAATGAGAATGGTTTTGGATCACTGTCTGGGAAAGACAAGAAAGGACCAAAGATATTTTTTGAAACAATGCAAGAATTGCATTGATTACTGATTGCTTGTCTAATGATCATATGTAGGGAGGACTGGACTAATTTTATAAAAATTTGAAACAAGATAGGATGAAGAAGTGGAATTATTATTACTTATAAATATTTTTGTTCACAATATTTTATATAAACTTTTTTATAATCTTATCCGTAAGTTCAGAAAAAAATGCAGTTAGTTCTTTTTGTGTATTTTCCAGACAAAACTTGGAAATATTTGTGAAGTCACTGAGTTTTAATCACATATTAGTTCCAATTAGAATTAGTTTGCTTGAAAGAATTATCCTTGTAATATGAAGTCTCCTCATAGTGACAGTAAGGCATATATCTTTAAATATTCCAAAGAATATTTTTTTTTAAATAAAATAAAAAATTTACTTCAGATTATACCTGCAATTATTGATAAGGTTATTTCCACTTCAGTCCTTGTATTTTACTAACACTGTGTTTATTAACATAGTAAAAAAAAGATGACTGGATAAAGAAATTAAGTATATATACTCAATGTAATACTACTAAGTAATCAAAATCATGAGTTTAGTACCTTTTGGAACAAAAATCAATGTATCTCCAAGCTATAATTCTAAGAGTCATTATGCTAACACTCAATGTTTGAAATTGTTTCTTAATGATTTTGTTCTATCTCTATATCTTGTTACTTATTTCTTAGTGACTTTCTAATATTAATATGACAAATACAAAATTTAGTCCATTCCATCTTTTAACTATTATACAGTCCAAATTTATTGAGTTCAAATAAATGATTTTCTGATTACAATTATACTTAGGACTCATTAGCATAGCCATCTACATAACTGCTCTACCCAAATTTTTTTTGGAAGATTATAATCTGGAAAAAAAGGATAATTGCAGTGAAAATATATATACAAAGTGAATCTTCTTAAACAGTTTATGAAAATGATTTCTTCATATGTTGCTGTAATAAAATTCTCTACCAAAATGTGTTTTTGCATCTATGTGGATATTTGCAATATTATGATGACTGGTACCACATGGGTTCTTTTGTTATCTCCTATCCTCCTGTGTCCTCGGGTTGCTTTTATTTTAAAATCCAAAATAAAAAATTGACATCCAGACTGTCTACTTGGGAAAGTCCACTGCTCCCTCCTCAGTGTCTCTGATGATTCCTGGGTCATGGAGAGTAGGGGTTACTTTTCATCTCCATGAGTGGCAGTCCTTCTCTTAACTGTCACTCTGAGCACCTGCCACTGATTTCCCTTTTCCATAGCGAGCTCCATCACATCTCTCTTCTCACGTTTCCACAGTATCATTGCCTGATTTCACACTTGGGTATCTTTTATTAATATTTTAATGAGTGCAGCAAGCACAGAAAACAACTTAGCATTAAATACTTATCACTGTTGTTGGAAACATTTTGCATCATTTACACATTATTCTTCCCATTATTAACACATGATCTTCCTCACTGGTCATGTTCCTCTGGATAATCCTCTCCTTCTACCATATTGCTGAAACTACTCATCTCTACTCTCTTTTCTCCTGAGTTATTCTCAAAAATGTTACAACTTCCCATTTATACAGAAAATTTTAGATTTTTTTTGTTTTATTTCCTCTTTATAAACCACACCGTGGTCATGGTGGCAGTCTGAATACGAAGTTACCCTTTCTGCTTAAAGATATCCAACAAAGCATTTTCTGTACAAAAAACAAAAAAAACAAGAGAAAGTACAACTTCAGATTAGTGTTGACATTTCCCTGAAAACCAAAGTCACTAAGTCAGTGAACCTTGAACTTTTTCCCAGTCTCTACAGATAACAGCACCTTTTGACAGCCTAAGGAAGGGTAAGGACTGTCCTGAGCATTAGTTCTAAGGTAATGTTCTGGCATGTCTCTCTTCACTTTATCATTTGTGGGACTGAAAGAAGGAAATTTATGTTATAGACAACAGGAAAAAAATGGAACTTTTGTGTTAAACACAAGGGACTTTGAGGGAGAGAGAAAGTTTCCAGGACCACATGAGTCTTACAGATTGCTTTTGAATTTTATGATGTTCATTATTTGTAAGCATCTCTCTTTAATTATATGACTTCCATAACAGTTTTCTCCTCCCTTCTTAAGGAACAATTTATGTAGAATCTGTCTGTGGTTGAAAGTCAGCATCTGATAAAAACGTAAGTAAGAATTTGTTCCCCATCATAATTGTGAGGAATCATGGTTCCTATTGTATAAGTAAATCAACAAGAATGCAGAATAATGAAATGACTCTCAACCTATACATTATCATATGATTGGCACAGTTGAAGACTAAGGTCAATTAAATTTGTTTCTGACTTACTTTTAAAATTTCTGGGTAAAGTTCATTCTCTCTAGAGTGCAGGAAACTTATGGAGCTATTTTTATTATAACAAGAACCTTGTGTAGTGAGAGGAGACTGTTCATAATCAACTCATTAAACTTAAGAGGGTAAAGATAAGAGTCTTAACTTTACAGATTGTGTGATCTAGATCAGTTAATTGATGGGTAAAACTTCTCTGTTTTTATATATTCTCTGTGGTTTATAGCCTTGAAAATTGGACATTGTTAAACTAATTTCATACTCTTATTTTCAAAGTGTTTAAGCTATCATTTCTTACCAACAAAATGCAAAATATAAGAGTCAAGAATATATACATAATAAATTAAACAGAAGTGACTGGTCACGAGTTAAGAGTGATGATATTACTTAGCTTTGCATCATTCTTGCCAAAACCATAGGGAGCATCACAGTTAAACACAGCAAGAGAATGCTGTGACAGAAACAGATAAGTAGGAATTGTCTGTCGCCAAATAAAAGTGTCTACAGTAATTATGACCTTGAGACTTTTTGCACCATAAACTGCTAGAAAATGAGGCGAGGGACATAGTTTCTCATAGTTATAAAGTAAGAACTCTTAAATGGATTAACTTGTAAGCACATTAAACAATTTTTGGATTTGAGTAGGGGCAAAGTAAACCTGCATTAATGCTGCCTTTGAGGTTTTTAAACAGGTAAAGGAAAATTTCATGGGACCTGTAGAAAAAAAAATTTAATTCCTGTGTAAACTTTGAATAAAATTGCAGGATTTTAAAAGCCTTTTTAAATGTTTTACTAAACTAGTTGGTTTTACTGTGTTTTTTTAAAAAAAAACTACTCAACTAAGATGACAGTAATAACTTATTTTTTGAGTTACTATTTTCCATCTTTTAGACATAATTATAGGTAAAATGTCAAATTTGGTGTGCATTTACCTACGAAAGCTAGTATATACAATAGTCTTTTCAGAGTAGGACTTCCCTGAACACTGGTACAAAGGGAATGTTCTGGCATCTCTCTTCCCTTTATAATCTGTGGGACTGAACAAAATCAGCAGTCCAAGCCCTCAGATGTTTTACCGCATGTGCTGCCAACTGTACTAAATCTTTGTCTGTAAATAAACACTGCCCTTGTTAGTGTGTCTGATTATTTTTTGTCACCTTCCAATCTGCTTTACTCTTCCAGTTGCTCTATGTAACCATTAATCTTTGTTCCTGGGGTTTTTTTCCAGATGCTTGATCATTTTCCCTGACTTCCTTCCTGCTCCTCTAACTGGTAAGTAACCCAGTTCTTCCTCTTGACTTTGAATTACAGCCATTTCCTGGGGGGATTTGTTTATTTTGTTTCTGATTCAGATTTATGAAGTGATTCTTAGTGTTTTTTAGATTCTGAAATCGTCATCTGCCCCCACCCCCAATTCCAATGCAGTTTGTGGGCTTGTCAGGGTGTTGCACGTGGTGGGTGTTTGATAAACAGTGGATTTGATTTCTTGACACTCTTAAGTCTTTGATTCTTACTCTTTTCCTATTGCTGCTCACAGTATTTGACAGGTTGTATTTATATAATTAATAATAAACACGCAGAAAGAAGGTAGAGAGATTTTTACCTAGTGGTTCACTAATGTCAGACTCAGTCTATTTACAGATAATTATTCAGTAAGGCAATTGTTGTTCCTAATTTGGAGCTAGTATGCATCTTGTCCATAGAGCATGAGGTAACATTTTAAATAGAGAATGAAAATCCACCATCAACTGGGTGTTTTGTCTTAAAAACATATATATGGGAGTTCCCAATATGCTTTGGTATTAAACTTTAGGCATAATCTATATTGCTATCCATGTGGAAACATTAAACTAGTAGATATTTTATTTGGTATGGTTATTATCCAGAGATATAAAACATCAAATGAACTTTAGTAGAAGGAGTTATATATAGGAAGTAGGAATAGAAGTTTAAAACAAACAATAAAGATATACATTAAAATATGTATTGATCTAAAATGACACAATGCTGGCTGTTACCTTTTTCTAATAAAAATCTAAATTTAAAGTCATTAAAAACCTGCCTGGACTTAGGTAGATTAATAAAGATTAGTAATTTCAAGTGATTTTTATTTTGTCATATAAAAAGTGAAAAAATTATACTTGCTTATTCAACGCAAAATTGATGATGTTTAAAACAAAGCTATTTGGAAAGAATTCACTTGTAAGTATGCATTCTCATATTGCCAGTGAATGCATGACTATCATAAAACAAAGGGAAAAGAAATTTATGTATAAAAGATAGCTGTTCTTCACAAGTTTCATTTCAACTTTGAGTGTTAAGACACTATTAATGTGTAAGCAGGTTTAGAATTTCAGCAATAAAGGGATACTTTCTTGCTGTAGCATTTTTGTATTTTTAATTTCAAGGCCTCTGTTGTGGCATTCACATACTGATTAAATACATTTGTATTTTTTTCATTTTTCTACTAGTCTTTTAAGCCACAACTTGAATGATCATAGAGATGTAAGCATAAATATTTAATGTGCAGAATGTTGTGTAGTTTTTTTTTCCCTAATGTTTTAGTTTCCAACTTTCTTTCACATTGCTTGTCATTCATCCAAAGTCCCTGTGCATATAACTTTATAAACTCTGCCTCCCCAAACCTCCTGTTACTTAATCAATAAAATGAGGATCTTTGTAATAATTATAGTTATAATTTCAGAAGGGATTCAGTGAAGTGACACTTGTAAATCACTTTAGCATGGAGCCTCACATATTATAAGTATGCAATTAATGCTACATTTACAACAGTCATGTTTTTATATTATTTACCACGGTCAGTAATTATCACTGCTATGGCATCTTTTCATTATTTTGACATTATCTTACCCACGTGTTTGTCTCCATACTAATCACCTGCTCTGGTAAGGTAGGGCTTATCCGTAGTCATCTCTATTCCTCAGAGCTTTGCATGGACCTGCAGTATTATAAGTCAGTAAGTGGAAGACATTTGCCAGATTCCCAGTTTCAAATCTAAAGAAGTAATAAAGTTTCACACTCTGGACTTATAGAATGACTAAGGAAAGTATTACTTCATGTGTTGGAAGGCAAAAGGGTGTGTTATGTACCTTCCCAATTCCTTCAGTGCAATCTCTAATGGGTATTCTGGGGATTTTGGGCAGCCATTCTCTGTTCTCTTTTTAAACCAGATTCTTAGGACCTTACATTTTTAGTGTTTGGAACTTATTTGATCTCCTGCTTTTAAGTTTAGAACTAAATGCTATGCTTTTTCTATTGTGTGCAGGTTTGGTGATGTTATTTATGTCTTTAAACTCTGAAAATGGAATGGCAGAAGGTATCTTTGATCAGTCAATTCTTCTATGTCAATTTCAAATATCAATAGAAGTGACTTTTTTACCCTGCATTTTAATTTTTGATGATTTCAAAGTTTGTGCATTTTCACTTACTCAAAGAGAGTATTATTAGTAAATAGATTTCTTTAGATTTAACTTTTAGTAGCTTGTTTTTATTATCACCATGTTTCTACAGTCAAGTTATAAGTAGTTTTGAGTCTCACTAGGATTTATCAGTTCTCTTGACATAAACACAGGGTTTTACATTAAAATCTGAGTTCGAGATCATGTCAGAGGAAGTTCCCTTGCTTTACTCCTGAAAGGATCATCCAAGTTAATGGGATGGGCACTATACCCAGATAATCCTGTGGCTTCGGATGAAACTAGAACACTTCTTAGAAATCAGAGACTGTAAAAGGACCAAACTCTGCGCCATTTTCTAACTCTACTTATAGCTATGTCTGTAGTACTAAAACGGAGCAGAGTTAGAACAGAAATCTTGGAATTAGGTTTCTGGGGTTTCCATAGCCTCATTTTTGCCATTTACTAAGGATGTCATGTTGGGTGAGTTATTTCAGTCTTTTCATCAACATATCTGCCATGCAGGATTATTGTGAGTATCGATTCAGAAGTTGTTTCTCTATGTAGTCCCTGAAATTTTGTTTAGGATTTAAGAGTTCTATGAAAGATCTTTTATTAGTCTACCTTATATAATTTACATTGATCTTAAAAGTTGGAGATTTGCTGCATGCTATGAAGATAGGAAGACTCAAACTAATCCTTTGTATGTAACACAGTTTTCAACCTTAATTAGAAATAGGATAAACTTATGGTCTGCAGCATCAAGGTAGAAATAACTTATATATATCAAAATTTCTTGGGATCATGATTTTCTTGGCTTTGCTATGTCCCTAAAGCTGAACACAAGAATACTGAATGGCTTGGTTTGCATGGTCTCTGGTTTTTGTCTCAATAGGAAGAGCTGTCAACAGGAAGAGCTGTTAACAGCTAACCTCTCAATTCTTAAGCAGGGTTGGTTCTACATTATCCCTTACCTTTTGGGCTTGGGCATCTTAAAGAGGGATGTTAAAAGGGGAGTCTTTTATTAATTTTTTTCCTAAGGTGCAGAGGCATTATTCTTGTATCAACTTTTAATCTTATTTTTGTAGACTAAACTTGGTAATTCTACAAATTGGCATGTTTTTGGTGGCTATATCTTATGGACTAGTAGAGATTTATTTCTAATTTACTTAGTACCAAACCATAACATCTGAACTTAACTACATTAAGTCTGACTCTAAAATTAATTATTTTGTCCAAAGAAAGATATCACAATATTATTTTAGAAATTCCCCATACAAGTTGTGAAAAAAAAATCCATCAAATGTTTTCCATGTAGCAATTCAATGTCATTCCCACTTTGCTCTTAGGGACTGTTCTTCATTTAGAGTGAATTGCCCTCAATTTCAAGGTCTATGAAAAATGCCATCTTCTTATATAGGAAATAATTTATGGTAAAACTATCACTATGAAAACAATTTGTTTGATTAACTGAAATATTTTAATTATATTGAAGTAGTATATATTTATCTTAACAGTAAATATAAAGATAGTTTATATATTACATGGCCCTATTAATAAAACAGGTGGGATCTATTAGTGTATTGTAAGAAAAGAAACTGCACTTACCTCTTTGGAAACTAAAAATAGTCCTGATTTTGGATGAAAATATTAAAAAAAGCTATATTAGGGTCCTCCCTGGTGGTGCAATGGATTCAGCAACGCACTAGGAAGCAAACCGCAGCCACCAGAGCATGAGTTTGATCTTTGCCACTGGCAGGGGAGGTGACCCCACATGGTGCAGCAGACCTCTCCTGCCTCACCCACTGCTCCCCTCAGCAGTGTTTCAGTCAATCTGCCTGTTCTGTTCCCCGCTCTGTCTCTGGTGGATCCTCTTAACTGCCCACACCTCTGGCCTATACCCTGGTGCTTGTATGCATAAATAAATATTTTTTTAAAAGTTGTATTAAGAATTATCTTTTACTTTGAAACTACATGGAGTCTACGTAACTTTCTTGTCAGATGCATGAAATATTGAAAAAACAAGCAAATCTTATGACTATATGCAGGAGCTTTCACTTGTGATTAATAAACAATGTTTTCGTAAGTGAAATATTCATGTATATAGACAATTCAGTTTCACTGGCATTAGAGATATTTTGGAAGTAATATTAAAAATAAAACATTTATGTTTAAGACAAACATCATAAAATGTCATATGAATTATCTTTTATTATAAACATTTTGACTTCACAAGGTTATAATAGATGTTCCTTTTCTATTTATAATTTCCCTTCTTTCCTAGTCTGGACATTTCCTTTCATATTTTTTATTACTTCTGTGTAAGAAACTTTCAGACTATTTGCTCTTAGCAGATTGGATATAACCTAACAAGAAAAAAATGTCATGAATCAAATGCATGATGACCTCAGGCAGAAGCCTGTCTGTGTTATTGTCCAGGGAGGGAGGACAAATGCAAGCATCTTAACAAGATTTATAGATTTCTGTTGATTCACCTCAGGGATATTTTAGAATGTCCCAGTACAGTGGTTTTGTGATAACCAGTGGAAGAAGTTATGGCCTGTCAGTTTGTACTTTAAGTAAACTCCAATTACTCTTATGATGTGTGTATCAAAGCCAAGTTTTTTGTTATTTGATAGTATGATGAAAGAGTACAGATGTGTATATTGCTTCTCTAGTCCCTAGATTACAGTGTCAAATTCTTCCAGTGTCTAGAAGACTATGTCAATAAGCCTGGTGTTTATTTCCTATATGTTGAGGTGAGTACAAAGAAGACAGTGTTTTATATTTTAGGAGCTACTTGAGGAAATGTGCTAGCTAACAAAAATTTACTTAGATTACCTTTAATACTAATATTTTGGTTATATTGTACGTGAGAATAAGGATGAAGAATAGTCTAATGGGAATGCAGAAATAGGCCAGGGAGTATAGAGTAGCTTAGGATCTATATCTAATTAAGCTTTAGCTCTTATCAATAAGAGCTCCTCCATTCCTGTCACTCAAATACATAGTCTTTATTGTTTCTGCTTCACTGCAATCATCTGTTTCACTTTCTATTATGGAATCTTTTATTTGCCTCAGTTTAACTTACTTTTGACATAAACATAATCTTATTTCACTTGTGGATGACTCTGGTCCCTCACATTTCATGACCTCCTCATGTGCATATTTTCAACTCCTGCTTTTGCTGCCAGCTCTTCAGCTCCCTCTATAGCTCTTGTTTAGAATTCTAATAGAAGAATTTGAATAAGTTATCTAATATTGTCTTGCATATTTAGTTACCCCTTTAGTATTGATGGACCCATAGATTCACTTCCTTTTGGTTAACTGCTATACCTTGGTCTACTTCCCAAGAGTCAGGAGCCTATAGTATATAGAATGTGGCCTCCTAGAGGTAATGAACTACTTGAAGTTTCTCCTTCGTCCTGTTTTAAATTTTAAAATACATGGTGAACTTTCTTAGAAAAGTACTGAGGAAGTAGAACTTATGGCTAAACTATCCAGAATAGGAAGAAATGCTTTATTCTCAGAAAATCACATTATATTTGCTATGTAAGTTAGATGAGAAGAAAATTATAACTTTGACCAATGCAACTGAACTGGTAGCTTCAAGAATCCAGATCTCATTGACAAGAAAAAAAGAAAGAGGTGAGTGCTCGCTTTGGCAACACATATACTAAAATTGGAACGATACAGAGAAGATCCAAATGCAAGAAATGAGCAAATAAAAAAAATTTGGCTAATCAAAAAAAAAAAGAAAGGTGAAAGGCTTAGAATAATTAATTTTAGAATGTAGGGAACATTTGTAATTATCATGGCAAACTACCCGGGATAAGGAGATTGAGATATAGATTGAGGTAGATACGAGACTATAGGTCTACTGACTCCAAGTCCATTGTTCTTTTTATTATAGCCTGTTTTCTACTTATGTAACTTAAGAAAAGGAAAAAAAAATGTGTAATCTAATAATTTCAAAGGGAAACTTTATGCTTTATTTTCTATTTTAAAGTCCATTATATCACATATCTCTTTCTGAATGACTCCATTTATGGTAAGGGCAAAAAAAAAGAACTTCTAAAGTTAAGAATGTCTAGAATTTATTATCTGATGAATAACAACCATAAATGACTATATTTACATTTAAAAATTATCTTTGAATATCAAGTTTTTATTTGTCAGAAATGAAGTCTTTAGCTTTGGTTTACAAGGACTTATTTTTCAAATTTAACACTATATTTCTTGAGCAATCATAAAAATGATAAAAGATACCTTAGAATTCATAAAAATTTACCAAAAAAAAAGTACAGGGGAAAAATCATCAGACAATATGTTTAAATACTTTCTGAAATGAAAAATGGATTGAAGAGTACTAACAGATTAAACAGAACAGAAAAGTTGTAATTTAATACATGTTCAGGGTACATTGAACTCTGGCAAGGTGGTTATGTGGAGGTGAAAACAGCAAGAGTAAAGCCCATATGAACAACAGTATCATCCAAAGTGTCTCCCTCTGGTAAATGAGGGAAAAGCTCTTTCATCTGGTCTATGTGGAATCCCATCAGCATAGAACACAGTCTGGAGCCTCACATGTACATGCTGATGTGACATGTACAAGCCCCTTCTTCATGGACATAACTCGCAACAAGTATTTCTCCTTCATAATTCTTAAATGTGTGAAAGCAGGTATTTGAATATAACGTGAATAAGGGAGAGTAAAAATTAATGAAGAAATATTAGAACTAGAGAGTGAATCACAGGAGAAATGAAATCTACATCTTACTTCATTTTATCCACCCATGAATCCTGCAAGGCACTCAGAGCAAAGATCTGCAGGATCCTATGAAATCTCTATCAGGATGAAAAACTATCTCCTCTTTGGAACTGAATCCTTAATTTGTAGGGAGGGGGAAGACAGATAATTTTCCTCTTGAAATACTAGTAAAAACATAGTTCAGCTGGAGAAGAAAATCAGAAAAGTCTGTTCCTAACTGAGGTCAAGGAAGTACTTGAATGTGGTATCTGAATAAGATTTAAAAAAATTTAAGGAAACAAGAAACTTGCATAATTCCAAACTATCTTCACCAAAAAGAAAAAGTAGCTTTATAAAAAAGCAATGTGGAATACAACATGTTAATCAGATGACCAAGTTTAATATCGTCAGTGACAGTAAATGTACATTAATGTAGGTATAGTATACAACATCATATCTCTGAAATTATGTGCTGAAAAAGGAATAGCTCATCATAAAATCTATAACCTCATTCTAATTATAAAGATATATCAGAAAAATCTCAAAAATTAAGGAACTTTCTACAATATACCTGATAATTACTCTTCAAATATGTCAAAGTCATAAAAGGCAGTAAAGTTTTAGGAACTATTAGCAATAAGAAGGCTATGCAAGATCCTCTATTGGATCCTGAAATAGAAAAGGGACACTTTTGGGAAAACTGGTGAAATCCAAATAAAGCCTCTCATTTAGTAATGTTAATTTCTTAATTTTGATCATTGCACAATCAGGGCATTCTAGGTGAACAATATAGAGGAACTCTATACTATTTTTACAACTCTTACTAAATCCAAAGTATTTCAAAATATCAAGCTAATTATATACATAATTGTATGTCAATTATACCTCAAAAAATCTGTCAAAAATGTTAGAATTTGAAAAGGACTCTAAGGTATCTAAAAAATAATGAAGTGAGTTAATATAGGCACCAAGAAAAGTAGTAGATTAAACTTTTTAGACAATGTTCAGAGATAAAAAAGGAGTTTCAATAAAATGCATAGTGACTGGAGGCTTAAAAAAACATTAAAGATACTGTAAAGTCATAAACATGGATAATTCATTTAAATTTTATGATTAAGGGGCTTCCCTGATAGCACAAGGAGCTAAGGCACAGTACTAAGAAGCTATCTGCAGCTACTGCAGCCTGAGTTCCATCCCAGGCCAGGGAGGGGAACTACATGGCACAGCAAACCTCTCCTGTCTCGCCCACTGCTCCCCTCAGCAGTGTACTTTCAGCAGATCTGCCTGTTCTGCTCCCCACTCTCTCTGCTGACTACTCTCACCACCCTCCACCCCTGCACCTCTGCCTATACCCCAGTTCTGGTATGCATAAATAAATCTTTAAAAAAATAAAATAAATTTCATGATTAAAAACTTTCCCTTTAGGGGGCACAGGAGTTACAACAGTGGGTCTAAGGAGTAGGAATTGTAATTCTAAGACTCTTCTTGGAAAGAAAAAGAACTTACATACTACAAACCACCATTTTCCGCCTGACCTTTGCAGGTGTCCTCATTTCAAGTCAGGAGAATGTTGAAAGTCATGAGATGTTGGCTATGGTTTGTGAGATAAGAAATGTAGGTTTCAATATCTTGTTTGAATTTGCATAGTTGACCAGGGTACTGATAAAATAATATTAGCAGGAGTAGAAGAATGGGTATTAGGAAGATCATCTTTATCATATCAGGAAGTCAGTAGATAATATATAAAGATGATTGCACAATAAAATGTACACAGAGCAACAGTATTTGGGAAAGAAAAGTTATTCACTCAAATAACTAAAAAAGAAAAAGTAAAAATATTTGCTAGAGGGCAATGGGAATAACCAAGGAATGGAGAAACTTGAGACAGGGGCTTACAGTTCATTATAAACCTTTTTATGATTTTGAACTGTGTATTTGTATATATTACTTTTTAAACTGCATTGTCAATAAAGCTAATAATCTGTTAGCTCTATAAACCCATGAACAGAACAAATCTTTCTTTTATATTTCTATGCATATACACATGTATAAAAACATGCATATATGTGAAAGAGAATATTACATGTTCCACGTCATAAGTTATCACATGTAAAACTAAATCACTGAGAATGATTTCCAGCAACTGATTCAGAGATTTAAGTGGCAGCTGTCTTCAAGCTAATTATTTAAGCAACACCATTTCTTCCAAACTGAAGGCAACAAACTGGCACATTTTCTTAATTTGAAAACCGCCCAGCTCCCATGTTTAGAGTCTATTTGAATGTAACTAAACTAACAAATTCATTTATCCAAAGCTCTTGAAGATTACTCATTTTATTGAAGCCCTTTAAGTTTATAATTAATATAATGAAAAATGATCCAGATAAATGATTCTTTTTGGAATAGGTGCCTAATGCATAAATGTTTGGGGTAATTTGGCCTGAAAACTGATGGCATGATTTTTATATATACTATAAGTATTTTAGGACAAAATGGAGTGAATATTTTGAAAAAGTTAATTTACATCCTAGTGCTGAATAATTGAATAAGAAATAAGTTTACATAATTGTTGTCCTATATAGATTCAGGTCAAAGACACATCCCTTTGTGGTTCAGCAAATAACATTTTTTGGAAAGAAGTCATAGACGTTCACAACTTATCCTGATTGTTACTTAAAGTTATTTCACTGTAGATAGAAGATCCTGACAAATATTTTAGCTAGAAGTAAGAGAAAAGGTATTTGTCAGTAAATGAACATTTGATCTAAGTCCTTAGGGTAATATGACTGCCCATAAACAAACACTAAATGGATCTGCATAATTTTACACTACTCCAACTCTCTCAGATATTTATTCACAGGGACAGGGACTTCTTCCCAGTTGTCCACTTTTTCTTGGCTTTCAGATCATTCAGCAGGCTTCTGGTAGGAAACCTCTGTTCCTTTGCTCTGATCATCTGTGTAAGTGATGATCTTCAGCATTAAATTAATTAAAAAATTTTTTAAAAAGAAAAAGGTCTGGCAAATACCATTTCAGCTTCAACCATCATTTGTGTTGGTCAGAGATTTTTTTCCTTCTACCAACCTCCAAACTGGGAAGGGAAATGGAAACATCTGGCATGGACTAGAAGCATTTGTAGATGTGGTTGACTGGCTGACCACTCTCAATGTGCCCCTCTTCCCTCCCACACACTCTGGTCCCACTTCTTCCCTTCCTGTTTTTTTATTGAAGCACAAACACACTGGAGTCACTTTTAAAAATCCCAACTCCACTACTTATTAGCAGTGTACCAATAGAAAGAAGTACAGGTGTCTTTAGAAGTTTCTCCTTTCTGAGATTCAGCTTCCTTATCTATAGAGTATGAAAAATAATTGCATTTTTTATAAGATTTTTGTTATGAGTAACTGAGATTTAGCATGTAATGTGCTTGTTTAGTGCAGTGCTTGTATATAACTGGCACTCTATGAATGCTAGCTATTAATATTTTCCTTTTTTCTCCACTGTCAAAAATACATTGTAGTATATGGTGTGAAGGCATTGATAAGTAATAATCTAAATCTGAAAAATGTGTCCAAATTATTGAGTCTAAACAGGTTGGTGGCCTACTCTAAAATTAAGAAAATAAAATGACTATCTGTGAGGTAATCTATGCTGCTCAATTATATACTAAAAAGGCTATTTTAAAATTATACTTGCAAAAAATCCATTATAATGTGGATTATATTTTTTGATACAGTCATCTACTAAAACCTGTGAGGAGAGGGTTAACATATATTGCCTTGTAACTGAAATCCAAAATTAAAGCTTCTAGATTTTGTGTTGCTTCCTGAAACAAATGTCCTTTCTATGTTTTTTGAGGATGTCTTTCTCAGTAATGTTTAGTTCCCTATCTGCCACTGATCTAAGATAAATGACTAACTAGTATTGAAATAACTAACTGATTTTCTAAAAACTATAATGATTATGTTAAAGTCAAATTTGGTAGGCTTATTTTTCCTCCCAGTGATATGCTTTCACTATTCACTTTGACGGCCACTAAAATGCTGTTACAGTGCTCGTAAGATGCTGTCAGTGCAGTTTTATAGTAAATAACATTATAATGTCGATGTATGACCAAGAAGGTGACATGATGTCAAGGATATGCTCTGTACGACTGTATCATAAATTCAATAGAAAATGCATATTTATGGGGACTTTCTTAAGCTATCAAAATTGAGTCATACAAATGTTGTTACCTAGAAAACAGAAATCAAGTCATATAAAATTTTGTTAAAGATTATGCCTTCAGATTATAAGCTGCTGTCACATCTCCTGTGACACTTTGGGGGATATCCCCAGCCCCTGTTGACATGTCTAATGTCCTTGGACCTGAGAGGGTTTTATGGGAAAAAATTTACAGATTCTTCCACTATGATTTGATGATAGTACTAAGGTGCTTCCAATTTTATGAAGGGCTAAAGTAAGTAAAATGCTCTAATTCCCTGTGATGGCTGCCTTCAATCTTTTGTTTTAGTACTGGAAGAATGGAATTGAGATTTGGAACCACTGAGGGCTTCTCTAGGTAGAAAACAGGTACATCTGAGGACATTCAGATTATTTCTGGATTTCTCCTATTATAAATTAGTTCCTTGGGTTAAGATTTTTAAGTGTCTTGCTACCAGGAAGAGCAGCAACAAATTAGACCTTTTCTATGCCTGTTGAAATGTTTATTAAAGTTTAGTGAATGGGTGGCACACATCTGAACTGGGATGTTTGTGGCAAAAAGCAGACTATTTCCTTGGCTTTCTATCAGTTATTAAGTCAGGATATCTGGGGGTTAATATTTATTTCTTCCCTGTAAGTGTGTCCTGAAAGGTCTAGTCACCAAATGCATACCTTTCTTCTGGGCTAAGGAAAATCTAGTCATTAATCATTCTAGCTGCAGATCTGGCACTTTTTTCTCTGGTTTTTAGAGTACTGACTCTCTGAAGCAGTGTCTGCTACTCAGTATTTTTCAAAGATCATTTGGAAAGGACATTAACTAGATAAAGATCATTGTTGCTTCTTTCACCAATTTGTTCACTTTAGCCTAGACAGACTGAAAAGTAGCACCCATAACCACTCGTATTTTGCATTTCATTCCTAGAAGGAAGGTGACCATATAATTTATTGTCTTAATTGGGACACTCCTGTGAGAGAAAGCGAGTGCTATTTATTATTATGCTGTACTATAGAAGAAAATCAAGACTCTTCCAAACAAAGTTAGACATATGGTCATATTAACTCTAGTTGCTTAAAACGGTATAATCAATTAAACTTTACCAATCAATTCTAAATTACCAATTACAGACTTTGTCAACTTTTCTGACAGAATTATAGCTTAATGTGTATTCATCTATAAGGCCAATTATAATTCTTTTGGTGTCCTTTATTTCTTTCTTAGTCTTTCCCCTAAAGTCTGCTCCTTTTTCCCTGTGGTTTCTTACATGAAGTCCTTGACCAGAGGGGTCAGCAGTATCTGGGCACTTGTTGGAAAATTTCTAGCCTAATCTTTTAACTACTAGTTCAGAAACTTAGGGATGTGGCCCAGTACTCAGTATTTTAACAAGCACTTCAAGTGATTTTGATGTACAAGCTAAAGTTGGATAATCACTGCCTAACTTAGGATTGCCCACATTATTTTCCCTGTTTAATTTTCCCCCAGTGATAATTTACTCTCTTCTCTCCTTCTGCATGAATGAAATTTTGTGTTAATCTATTTTCTGCTTCAATTGGTGAAGTTGAAAGGGTAGGAGGACTTGGGGTCTGGTTTATTCATTTATTAGACAACTTTTAAGCATTTCTTATGCGCTAGATAAGAGGATATTAATGAAAATCAGATTCAGATTCTGCTCTCAGAGCTGTGAGCTCTCCACTAGTGACAGACATGTAAATCAACATTTACAAAGTGGTAAAAGCTTAGAACTGGATATTATGGTACTAAAGTTTCTTTATATAGAAATTTCATAGAATTCATCTCTCTGGATCACATTACTGAAGACCTTCAGACCTCTGTGCTCCCTATCCACCACCTTCTTCTATGAGTCACTGAATGAGTTTTTTATCACGGTTCATACCTCGCGTCCCATGCTTCCTCCTCTCTCATTACACCTTATTCTGATTACTTCACTTGCACAAGATCTTCATTCTCACCTCTCAGCACTAAGGCCTGACTCATCTGTGGATTCTCTTTGTGATTCTCAGCAAGCGCTTTTGATGAACAAAAGAATTTGATCTACTCCCAATCCTTTCTTTTTGAGGAACAACCCTCAAGTCATTAGTCACTGGCCAACCTATGATTTATTTACACTAGAACTATAGTTTTTAACCTGAATCAAAATTTAGAAATAGAAAAATGATTTACTCAGTGTTGCTCAATTTGTTAGTCTCTCTTCAATTTAAGGCTCTATCTTGTACCATAATGCCAGAAATATGTTCTTGGTAAAAATCATTTTCAAGATAATTTATATATAAATCTTTTGCCATGGTCATGAGAAATATTTGTTTAACTGTTCAAATATTATGCTAATTTATTCTAATAATACTATCCTAATGCTTAACTATCACTTTTGCTTATTTCATGTACGATTTCATTTGACTTAAAAAGATACTATCAATAAATTGAAAAAACAGATATTTAATTTTTTTTTTCAAGAGAAATTGCCAAATGTAAATCTGTTTGGATTTTTTGTAGGTTTTACTGATATCTTTAATAGCACACAACATTTCACATCAAGTGACTTTGGATATTGCAGATTTAAAGTTAATTTGTTTTGTGTGAAAGAAGACAATTTGCTCTTTGAAGATTTTCTGTTATTTCATTTCCCTTATAGTTCATCTTGTATGGTATCTAAATTAACTCTAATTCTGTTAAAAGCATTTAGTCAGTAATATCTTATGTCTGGAATTTGTCAAATTTGGTATATATTAACACAAAATTTTTCATTTTGGGAAGATCCATAAACTAATATGTGTTATCTTTGATGAACATCTGAGTTGTAAGTACTGCTAAGTCCAGTTCATCTAGTAACAAATTCAAACTCTAGGTTTCATATACGGCATGAAGATGCCTCTGGACTTGTGGGAAAATTCTTGCTTTTATACCTTTCCTTTACCAATAAAACTAAGCCGCTAATAGAAAGACTAGAATTAAAAAGATGCAGTATTGTTGACAAATATGTGGAACAATTGGAGGCTCATCTGCATTTAGGATACACCTAGTCTGTAAAATAAAAATGCAGCATTAATTTCATGTATATTCCTCTAGACTTAATGAAATACAACTTAAATAATAACACAAATTGTTCAATATTGCAAAAGTGTTCCAACTGCCATGTGCACATCTTGCACATATTGCACTGATTTATAACTACCTCAGGAAGCTCAATTTGGAACAAAACATGAAGAAAACGGACATTTGGTATTACTTGGACATATTACTTACTCTTGCAAGAATCCAGATTTCTGTACAGAGGGATCTGTCAAGTTAACTAATTTGTCTTTCTTCTTCCAAAGTGTTCTTAGCATTCAAGTCTTCCTCACTATTCAAATTAGTTTCTGAAAACTGCGTCAGGAATAGCATAAACCTAAACTTGTGTGGTTTTTGGACTTCCATTTCCTTTGGTTGAAGATACAGACCAACTGATGTGAAGAACTTCACTGGAATTGGGACAGGGTTTATCATGAGAGTAGTTTTTGGTTCTTCTGAATCCTGAAGCCTTGGTGACTAAGAATTATACATTATCATTGCTCAATTTGCAGGCTAGTGTTAAAGTACTTTATGTTAAATATTTTAAATAGCAACTAAAATTCCATTATGAGAAATTTCATGGCAAAATCCAGAAATTTTGTTTACATATTTTTATTGATGTTACAGCTCAAGAAATACAGGAGTAAAACAAAAACAAGTAACTATATCGTTCATAGCTATGTTATTTCTAGCCCTTTTAAAATTTTACCCATGGAAAATTTTCCAAATATATTAGAATTTTCAGCACACAAAAGTTACCAATTTTTTTTGTTTTTAAGATTTATTTTTACTTATACATACAAGAACTGGTGTACAGGTCAGAGGTGTGGGAGGTGAGAGGATTCACCAGAGTGGGAAGCAGAACAGGCAGATTGACTGAAATAAACTGCTGAGGGGCGCAAAAAGCAAGACAGGAGAGGACTGCTGTGGCATGTGGGTTAGATCTGGGGATTGAACTCGTCCTGCATTGGCTGGTTATTGCTTGAGAGCATTGTTTCCCCCCTGCGACACTAGGGAGGCCCAGAAGTTACACAAGTTGTTCACAAAATTACTTTTCTCAATAGTATGTAGATATTTATTTATGAGGAAATGTGCCAAAGATTGGAGACCAGACTACATAAAGTTTGGTGGAAATGTTCCTCATCAAAGTTATTATTATTTTTTCAAAGGAACTCTCTTACACTGCTGGTGGGTATGCAAGATGGTCCAACCATTATGGAAAGCAGTATGGCGGTTCCTCAATCTACTAGGAATGGAACTTCCA
>JAGFMF010011425.1:84149-124814 GCA_019455555.1 Galemys pyrenaicus | reverse complement strand
GGGAGCACGAGGGACTGAGGTGATGGTGCACTGGTGAGATGGTGATGGGGAATACATGGGGATTACAATAAATGGCAAGTATATGTAAATTTTAAATATTTTAATAATTAAAAAAAGTTATTATTATTTTTTCAAATTTAAATTTAGTCTGATTTTCTTACGATTAGGATAGTGGTCAGACTAAATCTGTGAAAAACAGTCTCTTCTGGGGCTTGAATAAGCCAAAAATACTGTGTAGCAAGAGCTTCTGAGGAGAATGATGGGCCCCATGCACTGTAGGCTTCCTAAGGGACGAGGACAGCCTAGAATGAAGTATTAGCAACATGGATTTTAAAAACACCATGCTAGGGCCTTTACTTTTAAATCTGATTAGCTTCAAGATAGCTACTATCTTATCTTCTTACAGGATGAACAGTTATTAATTTCTGGTCTGAGGGAATTTTTCTGTTAAAATAAATACATCAAGTATTTAGAAATCAAAACTCAATGAATGCACCTACTTGGTTTTTAAAATGATCTTACAAAAATGACATTAGTCAATATTATTTAAAATTTCTTCGCAGTTTCCTCATTTGCAAAATATTACTAAATAATGAGTTCTTTATAGGTTTAAAGTAAGAATCAAAAAAGTTAGAATTGTATGAGGCACTTAGTACACACTCAATAAATAATAGTTTTTAAATACATTATTTAATTTTTGATAATTCCGTACTTTTAGTTCTAACACTGGGAAAGTTTCTTTGCATAATGTCCTTTACATTTTTTGGAGGTATATTGGAGCGGGCTCTCATGATTTTTGCTTATAAACACTGATTCAGAGAAAAACGGTAAGAGGTTTATACTCACAGCAAGGTGAGTTGATTATACTAGATGGGAAGAGATGGGATGAGAAAGTAAATATCTTGATTAGGAGGAAATCAAGAAAATGGTTAGTTCTATTTCAGAATCCATCAATCTGTCTGATTGACACACAGACTTAAAAATGGTCATGACGTGGCTTATTCACTTTTCAACTAATTTAAAAATTATAAAAACTTAATGACCACATGCTGTTAAAACTCCATTTTAGAAATTAGCAATTGATTTTGTGTGGCACTTTGCAATTCTTAAAGTCTCTTCATTAGTGCAGAATGTAATCTAATCACATTTGAAGAACATAAACTAGGCTTTTTGGATAGAGGGATAGTCTGGAGCCAGGAGAATTGGTCTTTCCTGATTGTCATGGACAAATACTGAACTCTTTCCATCTCTCAGGAGAGCCCTTCAGTAATCTCAGCTTATCCTAGCCAAGGTGTTAATGGTTTAATGGTACTTCCCAGGGGTGTTTTGTTTGAACAATGAAACCTATAAACACAACAGTGACTGAATAGCAATTCAGGGAGAATTTCATCAGTCTAGATAAGACTAGACTACTTTTATGGAGGTTGAATTATCAATTAGTTAAGAGTAGACAAGTAGTTAAAAGTAGACAAGACTACTATTTTTGGAGGTTGAATTATCGATTAACTTTTCTCTCCATATAGAACTATATATGTGTGTGTATATATACACATGTATGTACACACATGCATACACACACATGCAGTATATCATGAGTACATATATAACAAAGTTTATACTATGTAATATGTTGTCTATATAAGTGGATATACATATAGATGTGTATATTTATATATAATTTATGTCTACCTACTTACCTACCTACCTACTTTTGGACCTTCTGGTCAGAGATAAAATGTCTATCTTCTCCAGCTCTGGCAGTTTCACTCTATGCACACCTTGCTGGTGCACAGCTAATGCTCAGGGGGATCCCCATGTGGATGTTTGGGGGCTCTTTTTGCATACAGTTCTCTTTTTCTAGAACTCTACCCTGAATTTTCCAGCCACTTTCACTTCCTTAGCCCCTGTGAACTCTCATCATTTTGCTGGGCTGTAGAGTTTCTATCAATGTTTCCTGCATTCATACTTCCCCAAATTTAAACTCTATAAGGAAACCAAAGATACAGTTAAGAAGTACCCTGTAACTGGTGCAGTTTAGTGGAGTCTTGGAATTTATGACACCTTAGTTGAAGAGAAAACAAATGACTTTTACTTGATTCTAGTAATTTATTTTGATAAATTGAAAAATAAAGTTGACTTATTATTATATGTTTCACAGAACCACATTACACATGCTTTTTTAGTCCAACCTATATAGGTGTCATTCTAAGCAGTAAAGCGAGGGGAAAAAATTGATTTTGGAAGTTACCTCAATGGACCTTCTATAAATATCATATAGATCATTTATTTTATTTTTATAGTTTAGTACAACATAATATTTTAGAGTTACAAAATAAACCTTGTTGATTCTCAACTTTGTTCTTCATCTTCTGGGTTTTGGTTAGAATCATTTTACTGTTGGTCCTCAAGTCTTTTTTTTTTTTAAGTTTCTGTGCTTAAGTTAGAGCAGAAGTTCATCTTCCTCATTCCCACAAATATTTCACCTCCACACCAAGGCAGCTAATCTCTTTCTCAGGAAATTTCATCTTCCTGTGTAAATACCTACGGTTCCAAGTCTGGCATGTCTCAGTTTATAAAGATTCCAGTTTTCCTAGTCCTCTAGCAAAGTGAACTTCTCAAGTATCATTAAATACTGTTAAAGGTTGTAGATAATATCATTCACTTTATATGTTGGACTTTTATTTGTTCTTAACATTTTGCTATACTGAAAATTTCTCTTTAATCTTAAAATTTATGTATTTTAAGTGGAAAACACGGCATTATTATAATATTGACTTCTTCTGTGTCCCATAACCTATACCCAAGATAAGAGCAAAAAGTCTCCAGTAGACCTTCTTTAGAAGAAGGTAGATTTTTCTTTACAACATCTTTCAACAGGTCTCCCAGCCCCAGTTGACTTCTTGACTTAAACAAGATCCTTGGGGGAAAAAAATTATAGTTTCATACCTAAAAAAGACTTGGTAATTGTTCATATTTAAAGTTAATATTCCAGACTAAGAGAAAAGTAAGTGGCAGGTTCAAAAGTAATTCTCTGAAGAATTAAGAGATATTGAGATATTAATATTATGAAAATTTTGAAAAATGGATGTGTGGAATTCAATAAAGAAAACACAAATGAGGTCAGAGTGAATTTATTCAAACCTTGCTATAGAAAAGAGTCATCCACAGCTATTATTTCTGGCAGGTGAAAAGGCAAACATTAGTGGAGTGTCAAAACTTTAAAATGAAAGAAGTCTTCAGATACGATCTTATTGCAGGGACTGGAATGGGGAATCTTGCAAACAGGCTAACTAGAAGAGGACCATCTGATGTGGCTGATTTAGGGAACATACTTCTTTAATAAAAATCGATGCTTCAAGACAGAATGACATTTCATTCTGCAACATTTCTTTGCAATTTGGAAGTACTAAAAATCAAATAATATGTATTCATCATACTAAATACTAGTAGAACATGAAAAAAAGAAGTAAATGTTGGTGATGTCACCCCTTAGAAAAGTGTGCCTGCTATGGTAAGTGTCTGGTAAGTGGCAAGGAATACCTCAATGCGCCCATTAAATGATGCCATTAAGCACTTAAATGTTATGATATCCTTATTTTGATTCATGATTCTGAGGTTATTGAAGACATTATGCAGCATTCTTCCTGGGAGTGAATGCACTGAACTCACTAAGACGGATAACCACTTTCTCATTCTGAGCGAAATATCTGAAGTCTTAATTTTCTATACTAGGTTCCTCTGACATTTAATAAGATGAATGTTTGTTTGACTTAGGAAAACCTAATGTCACACCCACAAACATATAAAATACTGCTTCACCTCATTATCAACCAAGAAAATTATAATTTGTAGCTATTCATTATTAAAAAAAAGGTAAAATACTTATTATTAGTAGTAATAATGTGAAGCAATCAACCTTTTGTGAAAGTCCATACTAGTGCAAACATTTTGAAAAGTAATTTAGAAATTCTGGTAAACTTAAAGACATGCATATTCCCTGACTAGAAATTCCATTTCCATAAAGGAAATGATGCTGGTATAAACAAAGCTTTATGTTTGAAATGATCAGTGCAGCATCTGTAGTTGTTGAAAACAGAAGGACCACACTGGTTGGTGCAAGGGGTTAAGTCACAGCACTATGAAGCTCTCTGCAGCACAAGGCAGATTCCCTCCCCCCCCCCCCCCCCCCCNGGCAGATTCCCTCCCCTCCCCCCCCCCCCCACACACAAGGGAGCTCACCCACATGGCACAGGCAGACCTCTCCTGCCTCATCTGCTGCTCCCCTCAGCAGCGTCTTCAGTCAATCTGCCTGCTCTGTTTCCCACTATGTCTCTGATAAAATCCCCACACCTCTGACCTGTACCCCAGTTCTTGTATGCATAAATAAATAAATCTTTAAAAAATAGTTGAAAATAGAAGAACACTTCCATGTTCACTAACTGGAGAACAATTATTGGAAACTGAAATATGTTCATGCAATGTATAACATTCTTATCTACAAATACTATAGTTTCAATAAACAAAAAACACTGATAGAAAAAAGAATTTTAAAGTGGGATATCAAATATATACACATTATATATATATATAAAGTCTAAACACAAATAAAAGGCATTTTTTGTGTATATATAATATGTATACCTATAAAGTATGAAAGCATACATTAGTATAAAAAATTAAAAATTTATATTACTTTAATTTACAGTGAAAGAATGATTAGAATGAGATCAGAGGACGTTACACAGGGATGATTTTAATGTGACACCAAACAAATATGGGAAAACACTAAGACTGACAGGAGGTAAGGTAGAGCAATAGATCTTTTATACTCCAGTTCTCTGTATGCTCAAAACTTACCATAAATATTTAAACTTATGTTCTTTTTTTACTAAAATAACCATAAATTAGTATTTATTTTATGTACAGTAATTATATCTTTCTCCTTTTATGTCTCTGATAATTAGTTATAAATATAATTTGTCTAAATCATTTGAATTAAGCTTACCCAAATAAAATAATCAGTGAAATATTAGAAGCTTTAAGAAAGTTGAGACACAGATGTTGATTGTGTTTAGTATCACATTAATATTTCAGATGGGGGAGGTCCACTAGTATTAGGAACTTTGAAGTAAGCCAATTTTACTTTAAATGTTTTTAGGGCAAGACTTATGTATATATTTCAGTGCAACCCATAGAAACATCAGTTGTTTTACTTATGGCAACTAGCTGAAGTGTTTGCTCTAGGGGAGTAAAAGTATTGTTGGAACAGGAGAAAAATGAAGGTTTTTTTGATTAAGCTATTTGTCATCAAGGAGTGAATTATTAATAGTTTGATTGAAGCACTGCCAACAAATTTGCTTTTGAATTATGTGCCTTAATAACTCGAATGAATGCACCTCCTTCTCTCACTTTTATAATACCATGTTTAGAGTACATCTTTAATCAATCTTGTTTACTTACTTCCCTTCTTAATTTAATACACATGTTGATGAAAACATTAATAGTTTTAAACTGTTCAGTCTTCTAGTAAGAAACATTTAAACAAAAGTTGCTGTAAATTAGAAATTATTCCATTATTAACATTTTTATAATCAATGTTTGTGCTCTTACTAAGTCACTGTCATAGTGAAGTATAATGGGTCTTTGCCTTTAAGAACTGTAAAGTCCTCTTGGAAACTGAGAATTTCTTTCCATTGATAATTGTTGAATGTATTCTAAAAGAGGTTTGAAAATTCTTATTCATGATGTCCTATTCATGATGTAAGAAAAGTTGCTGGTTTGTTGCCTATAGCATTTGACTTATCCAATAAAAAGATTGCATCTATAAATATTGCTTTGCTATCTTACTTATACATGCCCAAAAGCACTTATAATTATTGCATTCATTTTTTTAAGTGTTTTATATTAATGAAATCACGTTTCCTGCATATTCAGGCTTGATATGTTCTTTTTCTTTTCTCTTTATCACTGATGGTCCACATTCAAAGCAGGCAGAGATGATACCCAAAGATAAAATTCCAGTGGTAATTTATTTTTAGCAAGGATATTGCTTGTAATTTCACTTCTGTTTCAGAAAAAAAATTAGAAAAGAAACCCATCATTTGAAGATATTTTAAAAATTTCGTTTAAGTCATGTTTTTATGTAACACTTATGGTTTTGTTGAATTTTAATACTTAATTGGGCCAATAATGTATTATGATTTCATTATTTTTATTGGGAGAATAAATGTTCTTAGAAACATTTCTACAGAACAATTAGGTTTAGACCATTTAAAGAAAATCTTAGAAGGTATAATTGCAAACAGCATTATGTCACTTAGTAGGCATGGGTGCTAAATTTTGAAAAATTAGTCTTTATATTATTTGGCTGGTGATATTGCTTGATAGCACTAAGGCTTTTAACCGCTGTGCCATCAGGAGGCCCTAGAACCATCATTTTATTGAGCCCCAGGCTAACAGGAATTCAGCCATCACCACTGAGAAACAGACCCTCCACCCTGCAGAAGCCTCTATCTTCAGGTAGTGATTCCAGAACCAGCTGAAACCTGATGGCTTTGCAAGGGTAGGTGGCAGAAGAAGCAAGCAGCCTATCTGCTCTGCACTTGCCCAAATTCAGCCCCACCTCCAAAAACACTGCCTGGACCCAGCCCTGCAACCACACACACAGGCTTCCCCACCACTCTCAGCTTGGGAGCAGGTCTCCAGGCAGTTTCCAACTATGCCCTATAGTGTGATCCACAATAGAAGCTTGAAACCTGGCTGGAAACCCATTGACTCTTTCAAAATTTGTGAGGGATTATTTGGTGAAATCCAGGCAAGGACCCTTCAGGCTGTGTGACACCAGTGCTTATTTTACTGGATAGCACAACTCCACAGTTTTCACTTTTTATCATAATATTTTGAGTAGAGAAGAAAAGATGATGCCCTATAGCAGTACTTTCCAAACTATCTTCTATGCAGTAGGAGTAGAAGAAATGTTTTCACATAAACAAGTTCAGAGTCCAAGTAAGACTGCATAGTATTTTCCCTAGTTGAAAACCCACATTTACATAACTATATCATAAGCTTATATAGTAAATATATCAATTTTACTTTTTAAAAAATTCTAGTCTTCATCTCACTTAATTGGCAAGAGACTCATTCACTTAACACATTGAACTAGTGTTTTGCTTAAGCTGCCTTGAGGTAATGCTGCTCTAGGATGATTAAAATGACAGTAAGAATTAGGAGGCTGTGCAGTGAGGAGAGACTACAGGCTTCCTAGCCTTTAGGCTGATTGCTGAACATGGCTAGGTGAGAATTAATCAGAGTTCCAACTGGGCATATGGCAGTGAAAGTAGAATAGGTATGAGTGTGTGTGTGTGTGTATATGTGTGTACACACAAATGTGTACATATCTGATGTGGGAGATATATATGAGGTTTAATAGAATTTCAGGGCTGATTACTGTGAAGATGGTTTGATAGAAAACAGAAATAAAGATTAAAAGAAATATATTTATAAAAGTGTACATTCAAGTTTTTATATTATTAGACTGATGTGTTGATAGAACAAGTTCATTTATTAGATATACTGGGTATGTATTCAGAGAAATTTAGTAAAAAGTTTGAAATATATGTTGACTTAGAGCAGAGAAGAGAAACTATACTAATTAGAAAGGACCAAATACAGAATCTTATATTAGTTTAATGTAAATTCATATAGCTTTTATAATGTCTATAAATATGTGATTTCGTGTTAATCTATTTGAAATAGGCTGAGACATAAATAACTAGAAAAAAGAACTGAACATTCAAATAAAGTTTCTATGTTTAACTTTATATTAATTTTATTTAGCATTAATAAATTCCTGTGCTAAATTAACTTTTCATTAAAAAATAAATTCTGAGCATTTATTACATACCAGATATTGTTTTAGGTGTTGAATGTACCTCTTTGAAATATACTCTCTGAAGATTTCTGTTCCTTAACTTATTAAATTTGATTAATCTCTAATTAATCATCTAAGCAGTAATATTTGATCAGGTAGTATGATATAATTCTTCAAAAGTTATGAAAATAATAATTTCATGGGAAGAAGTAAAAATAAGCGATGCCTTAAAATGAAGAAAAAGATAAAAAAACTCTGTATGGTAGTTCCATTAAATTAAAAATATGAAGCAATGGGCTAAATTTGAATGAGAGATGATAGAAGTCATAACAATAAACTTTTTACTAGAAATTAGAGACAGAAAATGAGTTTCTAAAAAGGTTATTAAAGGTTTTCCATTGGACTTTTTTTAAGAACATATACAGAAAACTTAGGTCTGGGACCATCAGACTCTCAATATGTAGTTTTAATACCTTTTTTTTTAATCTTATTTAATTAAATAAGGGCTTTCATGAAGCATGAATCTTACTGGGTTTAGTCAGGAAGTTAACTTTGTCAGCATGTGACAGAGAACCTCAAACTTTTAAAGAGTGCATGCTCTTAAGGGATTTGGTCATCTACAAAATCAAAGGAAGCAAATTCCTAGTGTTTTTTCTTAGAATTTTTTTTCATAGAATTTCATGGATTTTTCATAGAATTAGAATGCCTTGAAAGAGAGAAGAAAGGATTTCAAATAATAATGTCTCAATGAAACTCCAAAATTACTCATCACTTTGTGGTCAAATGACCACACAAATAGGCTAGGCCTGAAGCAGGGCTACTGAACCTAAAAGCTTGCCATATGAAAGGGACCAGGGAACCATAAAAATGGGGGTTAAGTAGTTCGAAGAGAGTTGATACAGGAGAGACTCAAAATTCAAAACATTCCACATGAACCAACATGAAACCAAAATAATAGCTGCCATTGTCTCTGCCAAGGACCAGGAGCAGACTCCCCACAAGTCTCTCACCCATGTGTGTCTTCCAAGTGTCAGTACATGTCATTTCTCCTCACATCTCCGCCCACATATCCTCTTTCCATGTATCTCCTTCATTACATGGCCATTTACATCTCTACCTTCCTCTATCCCAGATACCTCACAGAACCAGGAAGTTTGGTTCATGGCATGCTAGGACTTGTTGTCCAAGGCTGTTATATAAGTGGGGATGAGGAAAATCACACCCATTCAAAGCTCCAGCCTTTTTACAGCGATGCATTCCATAACAATTTAATATGAGATGACTCACACATGTCCCTGTAAGTTTAGTACATAATCTTAAAGTTATAGTAATTCATGATGTAAGTTGAGGTAATACGCTAACTAAAACATTAAAAAAATTAGTGAAAAAATTTATTCTTATTTTTATTGAATTCAGGAAATAGTAATTGTTGCTATTGGCTATAGAGAACTATGGACTTCTCTTTCTTCCCCTTATCAGTTTAGTAAATTTGAATGACTGATTAAATAAGGGGCTGTCTGAAATTTAAATCTCCTCTTTAGGATCATTATACTTGCCAGGAGATGGCACTAATGCACTTTGTTCTATAGTTCAGAAAACAAATCTATAAGCCAAAGGTTTCCTCAGTAATGCATTATGTAATGTTGTGTGAATTAAACATTTTATTTCATTTCACTCCCTACCCTTCAATTATTTTTGTTGCATGTTAAGATTATTAGTTATCTTGCTATGTCTGTATTAAAAGGCCAATTTATTTTACCTCAGGAATATAATATGTACTTTAACTACATGTTCATTTTGTAATTTAAGAAATGGTCTAGCCCCAGAAAGAAGAAAATACTTATGTATTAAAAGTCCAGAGGTTATTAGGCTTAAAAATAACAATAAACTGCAAGAATGACAGTGGAGTTCAAACTCAATATAAGATTGAGTGGTGATAATGAATTTCCTCCATTTTTGTAGTTTTAACAGTTAATGGATTTTTTTCCTTTATGATGATATTTTTTACATCCCATAAATTATAAGATAATCTTATTCAAGGATTCAATACTTAACACATTTTTACTTTAATGTTTAAAAAATTTTAATTCTCATGTGTTGTTACAGAAATTCAGATGCTTATTTAAGAGTGTAACTCAAAGAACTATTAGTGTATTGTATGCTCTGTGTCAAGTATTATGCCAGCTGCTAAAGAGGCGAAGATGAAAAAATTTAATATTCTTGCCCTCAAGCAGCTCACAGTCTTCTGTTATGTAGATCTCTCTATACCTTAAATTGTTTTAATATTTTGATGCTGTAATGCAGATTGAACTAATGAATAGTTTGTGATGCTCTCAGAAATTAATTAATTAAAATTAGGAATTCGGAAGGTGCCTATAGTACCTTCGATGCTTCTAAAATAGTAATGTCTGTTCTGTGAACATCAATCTCTTTTTAACTCATGTTTTAATATTGTACCTTCATGAAGATATACACACTTGCTGCAAAAACAAATCAATAACCAATAAAAGACAAAGCCGAAGTGTTTTGTGATAGAAAAAGTTCCATTTAAAGAAAATTGGTAATAAATGTCAGAATAACTTTTGAAGTCAGTTCAAGGAGGTATCAAATTACTGTAGTGAAGCCCTTTTCTTCTTAGAATGCATGTGTCTGGGGCCTCCCTGGTGGTACGGTGAGTTGAGAGCAGCACTGTGAAGTATCATTGGCACAGCAGTGCAAGTTCAATCCCTGGCTAGGGAGCGGTCCCACGTGGCACAGCAGACCTCACCTGCCTAGCCCTCTGCTCCCCTCAGCAGTGTATTTCCATCAATCTGCCTGTTCTGCTCCCCACTCTGTCTCTGGTGAATCCTCTCACCTCCCATGACTCTGGCCTATACCCCAGATCTTGTATGTATAAATAAATGAATCTTAAAAAAAAATACAAGTATACAAGTGTCTGATTTATATTCTGATGCCCAGGTATCAACTTGAAAGTGGGCTAGCTTAAATAAACTCATTTCCAACCTTACAACTAGCTAAAGAGCCTAGAGGTTCCTTTGTTTTACAAACCTTGGTCCTTGTAGATAACTAGTTGGGGTCTACTTGTGTGTTTTTCCTTTAGTTTTGTCTCTTCCTGCTCTTTAAATTCTGGCTTTTATGTTTTTAAATTTGCCAATAAAAAATGAGTCTTGAAATCATAGACTCCCTTTCTCTCAACTCAGTTGAAGCAGAACCCCAGGCCTGCCCTCTCTCTCTACCTGTGACCTCACGATGACCCAGGTGTGCTTGTATAATTTCTAGGTTTTCTAAGTAATAAATGTTTGGTTTTTTCAAAGTTTCCTAAACGTTTTGCTTCAGGGATTCTTGCAATCATAATAAGAGCAGGAGGATCAGTTCAGTCAGAGCATTGATTATCAATAGGCTGAGGACCAGCACAATTTAATGACATTGTTGTACCTAATCCTCACAAAAATGGTTGTTTATTGTTATATTTCCAGAAAGCACGGACCATATAGTGTTTATAACCTTATGTCCATTAAATAAGTACTTCAAGAACAAGCAAACAATAACAAAATAACAAGACAGAAAGAAGCTTGCAATAAGCTATAGTTTTGTGAGGTTAACTTCTGGAATTGTAATCCATAACAGGCAGAATTTACATAAAAATAACAAGTTTGTGATTGTTTGGGGTCTTATACCCATGGAGTGACAAAATGATATGGAGGAGAGCATGAACTCTTGAGTCAGATTTGACTGCGTTTTTTTGAAAAATGACCAATAAAATATTTAGTGTTGTTTAAAACCCCAATGTTGGAACTGTATAAAGGTATCCTGTTAATAAAAAACACCATTTAATAGAATGATTCTAAGTGAGTTAAGAAGTATTTAAGGGAGAAATATTTGTTTATGTCATCATTTCCAAATAGATGTACCTATCTGCAAATAGATAATTCTAGCATAAATAACACAGAAGCGTCATGTATGTGCATTTACACACATACACAATCTACATCACAAGCAAAAACAATTGTTTAAATTTACTTATTGAAAACATTTTGTTATGGTCAAAATAATTATTTTATTTTTTTAGTAGCAAAATTTTTCTTTAAAGGAAATTATAAGTAGATGTCTAGCATGTAAAATATGTAAAATGCTCTTTTTTTTCTAGAAGGACTTGGGGACTCACTGTCATTTCATTTCCTTAAGACCCTGAGTCATGATAACTTAACCACAGGTTATAAATTTCTCAATTTAAAAGATAGTATTACTTTTCCCCATAGCTCACAATAGCAACATTTGATGAGGTCTTTATTTCCCTCTCCTCCAATAAGAAGTAAATTAAACCATAAAATTCATGTTTTTGTTTACTTGTATTTAAAAAAATAATTGTGGTAATAACTCAATCTTAAGTCCCTATATATACTATACTATATATATATATACACACACACGCACACACACTCATATATATAACATACTATATAACACACTATATTAATTATAGTTTTATAAGTATTGAAATCAAATAGTATAATATCCCAACTTTATTCCTTTTTCAAAGTTGTCTGAAGTATTCATATCCTTTTCATTTCAAATTAATTTTAGAATCAACTTTTCATTTTCTACCAAGAAAACAGTAAACAGACATAAAAAAAAGCCCTCCTGTAACTCTGATTTTATTGAGTTGATGCTATAGATTAATTTGGAGGAGAATTTACTTTTAAACAACATTATGTTTTGTCGTGCATAAGGGCAGAATATTGTCCCTTTGTTCTGTCAACAATGTTTTATAATTAGTGTACATTTCTTCAGCATATTTTGTCAGATTTATCTGTAAGTATTTTAACATTTTTGATGTTGTTGTAGTTTATAAAAATTCAATTTTTTAATTTCTTGCTATTATATAGAAATGTGACTGATGTATATATAAAGCAAAATTTGCCTCACACAATGTTAAACGAGTCAAGAAAGACTTTATTGATATGATTACAATAAAGGAGAGGCTAAAACTTAATCTGAGCTCAAATCCATTAAAATAAAGGGCTGAACAGATTATAGAGCCAGAGTGGATGTGGAGATGGTAAGTCACCTGTTTTTGCTAATTAATATTACCTAAGAGAAGAGTAAATATTCTCCTATAGGTAGTTTTACAATTTGGAGTAAAGTGTACCCTATAGTTATGTGTTTACATTTCCAAAGAAAAGAGAAATGAGAGTCCCAGGTAACTATACTTTAAAAGGACAGATACCAAGTCTTTGAGAGTGTCTTAAATATTTATATCTCAGAGAAAGGATTTATAATGAAAAGTTCACTAAATCAAATGTACTTAAAAAATGGGTGGGGGGGGAGGGTGGAGAGACAAAGAACTGCAATCAGGAAGAAGCTTATCTAAATTTGAGTCAAAAGGAAAATGAGTGTCATGCCAATGTAAGTCTTTCCTTTGGTTTCTCCCCTTCAATTTACAATGAAAAAGACACTCATAATAGATTGAAATGACCTCTTACAACACTTCTAAGTCTAATTTTTTCATGATTCTATGTTTTAAAAATTCTCTAGAAATCTTTTTATTAGTATAGAACAGACCTCAAAGGAGATGAAATTTTCAAAATTATAATAACTATGATATTCTTATATCTGTTCCGAAAACTTCTTTTCCAGAACGAATAGTGGAAGGGAGATGGGTAAATGGGGCTAGAGTGGACAATAAGATGATGAAGGCTACAACTGAATGTTTAATGTTGAACTTAATGTAGTACATACACTTGTTTATTCTCTCTGACGCACTTCTGAAACTTAGTAAATGTTATAAGGCATTGTTCCTTCAATTACAAAAAGATAAAAGAAATAAAATTTTTTTCAAACCTTGAAAAAATGAAAAGAATGATTTCTGATTATCTGTATTCTTCCTGTATACATCATTTCCATTAGAGATTGAATTAACAATGACAAATTACTATTAAAAAGGATTTCATTGAAATTTGTGAAAATTATCTATGAATAACAACTGCCAGAGGGAGTACAAGGCTTATTTATATATACTATACAAAGACAGATTTGTATTCATGAATGCATCATTATTAATGACAAAGAGAAAGAACTTTTGACAAGCAATTGTTTCATTGTGAAAACAAAATTTTAACTATTATTCAAGGTCCCTCAGGAATAACTTTGAAAGATCTCACATTGGTTATAACCCAATTTTACTTGTATGTTCTCTTATGTGTTTTTGAAATGACTCTGGTCTTGGGGACTTCAATGTGGGACTATCTTTATGATAATGTGCCTCAACTCTGCTCCAAGTACCTCCTATATAGTCCTTTTGTGTCTTTACTATCTATTGTTATCTATCCAACTTCTCATATAACAGCGATCAACTTAAACATCAGTTCTAGGAATGCCTGCAGAATATTTTCCAGGATTCCTTGAATAGATCAAATATCCCTGTTAGTCACTCTATTGAACACTAGTCTTTTATTAGATACTACTGATTAAAATAACATGATTTATTTGATGTCTGCTTTGGGGGCTATGATGTAAATTCCAAGGCAGTAGGGGTTATGACTTGTCACTGAGTTTCCAGTATCTATCAAAGCACAGAATAGGTCCTCAATGACTATTAACTGAGGGGATAGGGAATGGATGATGGGTAGATGTTGATGCTTGATGGGAAAGTATGATTAGATTTTCATAATATTTTGTGCTCTCAAATACCTTGACTATATGAAATAAGAAATCTGCATGCACTTAACGAAGTTGGGAGTATTATTTAAAAACTTAGGGTACCTTTTTTTTATAGCAGCTTCATTTATATATAAATATATATATATACACATATATATACATTGCTTAGAAGAACTGGGGTGTAGGCCAGAGGTGTGGGGAGGGGGTAAGAGGGTTCACACCAGAGACAGAGTGGGGAGCAGAACAGGCAGATCAACTAAAATACACTACCAAGGGGAGCAGCAGGTGAGACAGGAGAGGTTTGCTGCACCATTTGGGTAAGCTCTTTGGCCAAGGATTGAACTCAGGCCTTAGTGGTGATAGTGTTGATAAGTCACCAGGGAGGTCCTTCATTTATAATATATTTGGTTTAGATTAAAAATATGGCTTATTGGTTAGGAATTTGAGTTTCATAAGTTTGAAGTGGAATATTCTAGCTAATTTCAGTCACAGAGAACTATTTCTATGGATTCACAGTGTAAAAACCCCAATTTGTGTTATACATTGTCTTGATATCATCAGTAGTATCAGTCAAAAGAGTAAGGTTGTCTTAGAACAATTGTGTGTGGAATGTAACTTCACTTTAAATTCAAGTTACTGATATTTATTGAGCTCCTGAGATTACTGAGAGAGTAACTAGCCTGGGAAGCACAGTATCTAGCAGAAAACCAATACTGAGTCCATCTCTTACACAGTTATTGTCATTTTGTATGTGCAGTTTGTCTGATTTGCCTTCCCTTTTTATGTGAATTAAATGTATAACAATTCTGCCATGGCAAACAGTAATTTATGTCAATAGTAATTTATGTCAATTTATGATAAAATTGTAAGTCTCACAAATTTTAGCTGCACATTTTTGATTACTCAATTAGACTCTCCCATACTGTGATCATTTGAGAACAACTTTTTATAAATGGAGCTATTTTATAACATGATTTGAAAACTTTTTCCACAAACCATTGAATAATAAGGAGGAAGGCATTGTGGACCAAACCCCATTAATTTTTCATTGACTTTCAAAGGATTATTTGAAATATAGGCAATTGCTTCAATATACATTTCCTAAATTAGTCATACATACAAATTGTTAGCAAGCTTAGGATTTTAAGCAATTTAGATACTCATTACCTATTGTAGAGTAGTAATACTTCATAAACACTGATTCAGCTTCATATTGCCACCAGTTTTATACTAGCACTCAGCACTGTTTTGTAGACAGTACATTAAAAAGAAAATAATTTTCAGGTAATTTCAATACTGATAGGTGTTACATATGAAATTATAGAAGCAAGTTACTATACTACTAACCTGATGAAATTTTTTAACACTGAAACTTAAAGGGAAATGATGTTTTATTGAGACAAGATCAAGAAAGAAAATCTGTGTATACTGCCTCAGAAATCTGAATATCTTGCAAGCAGTCTGCCAGACTGAAAATCAAATCAATGGATCTTTTGTTCTACTTAGGGAAATGACCATAAAATCCTTTTATTGAGTTTACTTTTTCGACTAGCATAGCTTTGACTACTTGTGAAAACAGCCTCAATCTCTCCATGTCTGTCACAAGGGGAAAAAATAGTGAATTAACTGGGATGAATACGAAAAGTCAAGTAATTAACATAATGAACTACTATATAATACTATAAAAACTGTAATGTTCCTTTGATGCGTTTTGAATTTGTAAAATACAAATGGAATCCAAATTTATAAATGGGCATTGTTCCAAAAGTTTGTTATTGTTCTGTGCTAGTCTCAACCAGTCTGCAATTATGCTGTTGGTTAGAGGTGCCTGGGAGCACTCACCTGGACTCTGGTGAGCTTCCCACAGATACTCCCCTTAAACCTATGTTAACTGGACTGACCCATGTGGTTTTTATTATTGACAGATGCCCTTAAGCAACAACCGTCAGGAAACTGTGGGGAAGAAAAGATTTGTTATTTATATGACCTGGAAATTACATAGCAGACCAGAGGTCATACAGTGGGGTTGTAGGAAAAAAAAAGAGTGTGTATATACCATTCTGATTGTATTGGCATTGAGGGTGGAAACATAGAACTTCCAGGGCTCAGTGCTTACTGGTGAATTTAATATGTAACAACAGGAATTTAAAGTGAAGAAAGAGAAAAAAGTGACCAAAATGGTCAATTATTAATATAAACCAAGATACCTAAAATATAGAAGCCTCAGCTGGGGGAGGTTTTTCTGACTCTTTATCAGTTCAGTGTTTGGCAATGTGTTTGTATAGTCCTCTTTGAAGTGGATGTCCAGCAATCAAAGCCTAAGTCATTTATCTGCATTACAAAAAGAAAACCTGTCAGGGTGTTTATATTATAATTATTTAGTTGTTTTAATTTTAGGACATATAGTCCCAAAGAGTTAAGGCTACACATGGTGATTAATTCTGGAAATTAACTCCAGTCAAAAGAATGTCTCCCATTGTGAATGACCTAGTAAAGGACCTAGAACTTCATCTATCCCTTTCTTTATTGATTATATGACTCAGGTAAGAAGGAAGAATAAATGTCTGGGATAATTCAAAACCCACTGAAGTAAACATATTTCCAAATTAGTGACCTTCTTTCTATATATGTAAAATGGTTAACCCAGAATGAATATTAATAGGAGTTTAAAGATAAAACACAGGAGCCTCCCTGGTGGCCTAAGAGGTTAAGTCTGAGCACTGTGAAGCTTATCCGCAGCCACTGCAGCACCAGTTTTTTCCCAGGGCCAGGGAAGTAACCCCACATGGCACAGCAGACCTCTCCTGTCTCAACTGCTGTCCCCTCAGATCCACCTGTTCTGCTCCCAACTCTGTCAGGCTAAAGGTGATATGTGTGTGTGTGTGTGTGTGTGTGTGTGAGTGAGAGAGAGAGAGAGACAGACAGACAAACAGACAGACAAAGGATTCACCAGAGACAGAGTGGGGAAACAGAACAGACCTATAGACTGAAACACACTGCTGAGGGGAGCAGCAGGCAAGGCAGGAGAGGTCTGCTGCGCCATGTGGTCACCTCCCTGGCCAAGGTCAAACTGGCTGCAGTGACTGCAGATAGCTTCATAATGGCTGCATTTTAACCCCTTGTGCCATCTGGTAAGCCCCAAATAAATAATTTTTTAAAAAATAAAATATAAAACACAGAAAATATCCCCAAATAGCTAAATAAAAAGGAACAAATACACAATAAATCCTGCAAATTTATAAGTGCTGGAAACAAGAAATTAAAAAATTATATAAGCTTGTTTTTGACATTAATGAGGTATATTCATAGTGTATGAGCCAGGACAATGCCTTGATGAAAAAAGACCTCTTACCATCTTCTTTTATTGTTTTCTGCATGCATTTGAAAAATCGTTTTCAGATATTCTAATAGAATCAAACACAGTTGGTCAATAGCATTTCTAATTTAGGCATTTAACCCAGCCTTTTCCTCTGGCGTCTAATTACTATTAGCATTATAAGCTGGCACGATACAGAGCATGCCATTTATCTATCTCATCATGTATTTTGAGAGTATGTACACGTTTTTACAATGAAGAAGTTATTTTAAGATAAGACATTATAAGAAGATATCACCTCTAGATCAATTTTTATATCTGAAAATATAAAATGCCTTGTTAATGAAAATTAACATTCCTTCTTGATTTTGGATGTAGCATTGGAAATATCTTCAACAGTATGGGAAGAGTGTTGTACTAGCAAAAGGGAAATAACCTCACATCATCTAGTGGACTTCCTAGCTTTGTGATCTTGAAATAGTCACTTGATATCTCTTGAAATGAAAGAAGATTTTGAGCTAAAATACTGCCTTGTATACCCATCTAGTTTTAGATATATCATTAGGGAACAATGTTTTAAAGTACATATATACTTTATATGCATATAATTTTACATTTATTTTTTGCTAGTATAAGTAATGTTAGATATGGAATATAAATCTAAATGATGCTTCGAATAGTGAATTCAACCATAAATGATTTTTACTTTGGACATCGTGTGGAAACATATATCTGAAGAGGTGTGAGCCAATACTCCTAGTAAGATACAGCATTGTAAACCAATGTTATCTCAATTCAAAAATTTTACAAAATATTAGCGATTTCTCTCTTAACTGACCCAGCTAACATAATAGCCTTTTAAATATTTGATATATGAATACAGAAACATAGAGATTCAAGAGCTGGCTAACTCATTAAGATACATTTTATTTTAAAAAATGTATTGAACTTTTACACTATATGCACTTTTAATTATGCTATTTTGGGTAGTAAAAATCTCAACCTTCAGTTATTCTAGAATAGTAATTTAACTTCATGAACTTGTTTTGGTACCAAGTAAAAAATTAGTAATAAGTTAATCAGCAAATTCTATTTTTTAAAACAATCTGACTTAGAAAAGCTAATCCACCTTTTCAAAGATTAATATTAAGCCTGTCAGTGAATTAAAATAATTTTTCCCAAATTTATTTTCTGCAATTTGAATTATAGATACATTCATAGGGATCTTATCAATAGAACATTACAAATCTTGAATAAACTCAAAATTGTATGTGTTTCATCCTTTTTATAAAAGAAAATTATTTCTTTAGGATAGAATCCTTGAATCTAAACATCATGGTATGTGTTGCCTAAGAAATCTATCAAAATTTGGAGTCTTATTACTATTTGATAATCGATTATTTCAAAAGTGAAAATGGTATTTATTGTTTTATCTCCAAAGTTGAGCACTTTTCAAGTTTGTTAGATATTCCTGTTATTTTCTTAAAATTCTTCCTCTTTTTCTGTAACTGGGAACATTTTTAGAGATAAATTCTTACTCTTCACATCTTCTGGGATGATATTTCTTTTAAAATTTTATTTACTTTTCAAAGTAGCATGTTATATATAAAATATTCTGTAAAACATCTGCTTTATAATAACTTTTCTGTTTTCTGGTGTCTCTTAACCTTTTCATGTCCTAATTTTCTAATTTATTATTTCATGCTCACCAACACATGTCATTTATCTTGCTTACAAAGTACTTATCAAGTACAAAATCTTTAGAAGTTCTTTGTTATCACTAGATAACAAAGACTTGCTTGGTAATAAAGGCTTTCCACAAAGGGTTTTTTCTAGCTCCCACTTTTTCAGTTTACTTTCATGCATATAGGTTCTACACCCCAGCCAACCTGAATTAATTGTATCAACTTTGCTCCAAATGTGTGGAATATGGAATGCTATCATAATTGTGTCTTTGCTGATTTTGGTTCCACTCCTGATAACCTTATCTTCCTATTTCTAATTGAAACTTTATAAGGAACATTCAAAAAATAACATTTCTTCATATAAGCTCATTTGATTTCAGTGAGTATTTATCATTTATGGCATATACTATGTATTGAAGAGCAGTTGCCCTAAATTACTCTATGTGGTGATGTCAGCTCTTAAAGGCATGACGTTGCTGACTCCTCCTCAGGACACTGTGGGATCTGCTACATAACAGAGTTTCAATGTATAATGAATTTAATTGAATTATACCTAAATGGTAGTTGGTTTAAATTAAGTCTTATTGAAAAGCTAGAATCCAGGCCTACAGCAAAAGTTCTCAAAAATTTTTATGGATTTTCATATTTGATTTACACATTGAGCCAGAAGTTTTAGAATTATTATTGCCTGGTTTAAAGAATATATTTATAAACATCCCTTTAGGGAAATACCTTTCCTCTCCTTCCTTCAGAACCACTGAAATAATTCCACAAGTAACTCTTCCAAAAGCACCATGTGCTTCAGGCAATAAAACTTTAAAACACAGTTAATATTTAAAGAGGACAGTCTGAATATGAGAAGTGGAGAAAATACCCCTTTATGCTTAGAGAGATTTGATTTTTCACTCTCCACTTTAAAGAAAAGGTAAAATAGAGCTGACAATATTAACAGGAAGTGATTGTTAGAAAGTGAATTTAATGAAGAGATAGTAGATCTCTAACTATTATTCTGATTAGAAATGCGTACCTATAAAGTATTTTAGTGTGGGAAGACATCTGCTTTTAACCAAGATGGAGTAACAGGAACTACCAACAAAAATAGCAAACAAAATATAAAATTGGACTGGTAGATCAAAATGTTTCATGGGTGGGCATGAGGTAGCAGTGGCTGTTGAGGCTGTTGAGATCATGGATAGTCTTAATAATCATTTTGAGTGTGCCATGCTAGGGCAGAAAGGTCATTTATAAAAACTGGATAACATCAAGCAGGGTCTCTCTATCTTCTTGTTTAGTGCTCTCTTCCATCCTAGATAATTTCAAATGAGCTTTTAACATGTAATACATAGCTATTTACACTCTGTGCCCCTACAAGTCCATCTACCCCAGACATTCTTTTTCTTTGCTCTTCTAACCTTTTTTAGTCCTCATACTATCTTCCAGGTCATGCACAAATAAAATACCAATTAAGGCAAAATAAACACTTAGAATGGGAACCTATATAGTTTTGGGGTTACTTCTCTTTCCACACAAATGAAAGATCAGGTAGACTTCCATATAGGCTCCATCCATTGGAAAGATTTTTACAAAATTTCACCATTGTCTTTCAAGGCCTTTCCTGAATGAAGCTGTAATGCAGCCACTGTCTACTTTTGAATTAAAAACGTATAATGTGTCGACTTGTTTTCAAATACAAGCTTGACATTTTTTTACTTGAGCTCGTTATCTAGGAAGTCCTACATGGTCACACATAGGAGCTGAGGGAAAGAGATAGCGACCAAAGTTAATGGCAAAGGGGTCTGAGACACCTTGTCTACGCCCTCTGGTCCTATTTGTACTTGGTCCCAGATGTACTATTTCAGCTTATGACAGACTTGTGCTGGGGCCACCTGTTTATAACTTGGTATGTATTATAGGATCCAGGTCGTGCTGAGCAATTTTGGGTGCACTTCACTTGGCTTCACATGGTTAGGTCTTTCATGGCCAAAAAGTGTGCCAGTAACTGTTCTTCTAAAAGCTTATAAATTCTCAGGGATCTACTTTTTATTTTTCTGCTGGGGCTATTCATAAATTTAGTACTGTGTCTTTTTCTGTCATGGACTTGTCCAAGATTGTAGCATTTATGGAATTGTTTCACCTAAGTAGCAAGTTCCTTTGAACCTCCTACAGAGTCCTTTCCTGTTCTAGAATCAGCTCAAAACTCATTATCATTTTGTTTCAGTTTTGCTATGTGGTATATGGGTGACTACTCTAGGCGTGGAATGAACATATTCTTTTTAGAACCCAAAGATGCCTACCAGTCACTGTGCTTGTTTTTTTAAAGTAAGGAATGAAAAAACGCAATAATCTATTGTTTACTTTGGAAGAAATTTCTCTGTCCATTACCACTGAGCCCCTAAACCTTTACTGAAGTGGCAGTTACCTGCATTTTCAGAAGTTACAGCTTCGGCTCTCTGTAGCAGGTGTATTTTATCATGTCGTTCAGTATGTCATGTCGTTATCCTGCCCAATTAGCTTTATGAACAAGTGATCAGGGTGACTTTTTGTGGGATGTATAAATGGTCAAAATCTCTGTCACATTATGACAGGTGGGAGAGTGAACCTAGACTAGCTGCAAAACTTTAAATGCATGTTGTTATCTGTTGTATATGAATTTTTACTTTTTTCTCAATCTCTTTTCTGATTGAGGTAAAGAATTCATTTTCCAAATCAATTCCTACATAATATCCAAATTAGGCTAGTAAAACTCCCCATCTGATATGACATTTGTGAGTGGGATACTATTGGTTGACTTAAGGTAGTCTACAGACATCTTCTAGGATCTTGTCTAGCTATTTGTGGGAGCCATATTGGTGAATAAAACAGTCTATGTTCCTACATCCTGAATGCTTTTAAAAGTGGAACTAATTTCCATAGTCTACCACAGGATGTGATGTCATTTTTTATTTATTATCTTGGTCAGGGGTTTGGAGGTCAGGTCAGAGGCTTCTATTAGACATTCCCACTATGGGAGCTCTTCCACCACAGACCAACTACTCAACATTGCTTTCATGTAACTGCCAAGAATGGCAGTTCATTTGAAATTTAGGGACATTGCCACTGGGTGAGTGTGTGGATCTGGTTACTATACTACAAACCAGACTTTGGCTAGGACTCTGTCTTGCAACTATCCCAGACCGGGTTGGAGGTTCAGCACCGGTTCAAGCAGTCTCTTTGTCTTCACCACCATCAGGCTATCCCTCACACTCCATCGCACCACACCACCCCACTGGTGTCCCCGAGACACTAGCTTTATATACCTTGTGCATCAGCCCAGGTACATTCACCGGCACATGCCCACCCTGGAATGCTCGCAGCACCGTAGGTATCCATCATCACAGTGGGAGGGCGGAAGGACCTGATCAACCTTTACCCTACAGTCCACCCCCTCAGGGTTTTCCGCCATACAAAATACATATACATTTCCCTGGGCAAATATGAACATTGCAGTCATAAACCATAAAAATAAACTGAATACAATTGAATACAGAAATACAACAAAATACAAACAATACAAATATACCCAGGCAGGGCACCAACTTAGGGGCGAAAAGAAGTTATTGGCACTATTAATGGGAGATCCCGCCCATCTGGCAATATACATGCCAATTTTGTATCTAAAGATAATATTGTAGCTGGCATCAGTGGCCTTCCGGGTCACGAGTACCATACCCACTTTGCCAGTGAAGAGGCATCAGAGGGCTCCACATGCACATCAGAGGTGAAACTCTCCAGCCGTGTTCTCCAGCTACAAGCCGCATAGTACATCCACCCCCAGGATGTACCCCGGAATGGGCTATACATAAACTTTATATTTCGGGGGTAATCACCCAACCCCCAGGGGACTCTCACTGCCGTTACCTTCACACTTTGGCCTCCATAGACATCAATGTAACAAGCCTTCCCCTAAAATTTTTCTGGATTTCCAAGGAGCAGAGTACATTCTGCTCCCGTATCTACCAGAGCTAAAACTCTGCACATTAGTTGGGGACCAGTGGATGGCAAGCTCCACATGTGGCTTCAGATCCCCGCCTGTCCCTGTGGATGGGTTCCTTGGCCCTCACCCTATTCAAAAGTGGACAGGGCATCTCCCGGGGCTGAGGTTGGCAGTAAGTGGCCTTCCAGGCACAGGGCATGTGCCTGAGGCCTGGAATTTCTAGGCTCTCCCTTAGCAGTAGCCCTTTTTATGGGCGTAAACCTCTGGTCTTCCGCAGTTGCTTCCATAATTCCAACAGATAGGCATTGGGCCTCGCATGTATTTTGGTATAATCTACACTTGCTCTCACTAGGTCTGCCCACATTTGATTACAGGTAACTTTAACAGGTTCTTTAGTTTTAAAAGGTCTTCTTGCCCTCTTTGGCATTCCTGATCTTTCAGCGATTACCCGTATTCCCTTCTGAGTCTGGGAGCGCCTGCTCTCAACTTCACCCAAGCTGGCTAGCATTTTGGTGACATCATGGATTTGACGTCCCACATAGGGTGCTAGAACTGCCATAAGGGATTCAAATGAGGATGAGGGAGCACTTTTTAGTACCAAATCCCTCATCCCTGTCGTGAAAAGCTCATCATCAGGACCACGAGCATTCACATTGAACATGGCCTGCGCCTCCCCAATTCCCGAAGTACCTGCACCAGGTCGGCATACGTCTGCCATCTGCTCGCTGTCTCTGGCACATCTCTTGCATCAGCCCATACTGTCTGTACAGCAGCCATTATCCATTCCAGCAGGGTGTGGTCACCCTGGCCATGCCGCCGGCTGTTCTGCAGCCTCTGTCTCAGGGATGGTGCGAGGTCACAGAGGCCAGTCTTTCCATCTCTTGCGCTGTACAGATAATGCCATCCACCCCCAGGTCCCACAAACGCAGCAACCAGGCTGCCAAGGGTTCCCCTGGTTTCTGGCGGAACTGTTTGCCTAATTCCACGAGTTCCACCTGAGTGTATGGTCTATAAGTTGTAAACTCCGTCATTCGGGGTGGTCCAGCAGGCTGACCCCCTGGGGCCTTCGGCCATTGTTGTTTCATTTTCTGAGTTACCACAGGACGAGCCCGGAGTATGGGAGCAGCCTCCTCCTCCTCCTCTCCAGAGGAGTCTGGCATTTCCAGAGTCGCAGGCTGGTCTCCTACTACTGGGTGAGACTCAGGCAAAGGGCTAGTTTCCCTCTTTGCCTCTCCTGAGGATTCTGGTGTCTCCAGAGTAGTGGGTTGTTTTTTCCAGACTTCTTCCTCCAGAATCCTCAAACGTTGTCGCAGTTCCCGCATCTCATCCTGTAGTTGCTGTACTCTGGACCATTCCTTCTGCCTAGATTCTCGCAGAGCTGTAAGAAATGCCCATCCCACAGCCCCTACTGCCTCACGGGCACTACATCCATCCAGATTCTCTTCTATTTCGTATAGGGCCTGTTCCAACTGCAACGGGGATCCATCTACCTCTGGCCATTCCTGGGGAGGTGTCCACTGGGAGAGGAGGCTGGCCATAGGGTATCATCTGCTCATGGCTGGCACAATCCTTCCCCAGGTTTCAAAGGGTTCCATATCCATCTGCGTTGAACCGTCTTGCTGCCTACGCCATTTGTCTTGCAACCATCCCAGACCGGGTAGGAGGTTCAGCACCCATTCAAGCAGTCTCTTTGTCTTCACCACCATCAGGCTATCCCTCACACTCCACCGCACCACCCCACCCCACTGGTGTCCCCTAGACGCTAGCTTTATACACCTCGTGCATCAGCCCAGGTACATTCACCTGCGCATGCCCACCCTGGAATGCTCGCAGCACCGCAGGTGTCCATCATCACAGTGGTGGGAGGGAGGAAAGACCTGATCAAATTTTACCCTACAGACTCCATGTACTATCTTGCTCCCATATGTTTACACTCTTAACATGGTGGTCATGATGACACTGTATCTTCTGGTATCGATGCCATACTGAATTGTGTGTCCTCAAACACATGGGAAGACATATTCTGCTTTCTCAAGTATATCGTTGATGGGGTGAGTGACCACACGTCTGTGTGAGGAAAGGCAGACTATCATTCCACTGTATACTTGCTTTAATTTGTGGAGAATATTTCTCCTGAGGACTTGGTCTACTCTTCAGTCGATTCTGGTTCTAAAACCTTACTAAAATGGGAGACTAATAATATTTTATTGGGGAAACCACTCTCAGCCTTTTGTAAATTTATTCTTCTTCACTCCCTACATTCTTTATTACGATAAAATATACATAATAAAAATTAACTACTTTAACCATTGTAAGCAATTCATTGACATTAAGTAGATTTACATTGTTGTGCAGACAATACCACATCCATTTCTAGAACATTTACTCATCTTAAACTGTAACACTGTACCCATGAAATATTGACATCCTATTTCTTCCCTCTTACCGGCTCCCTGTCTCCCCCAGCCTCTGGTAACTAGAAGTTTACTTTCTGTTTCTTGCTCATGTTTGAGTATATATACTAAACATATTTTTGACTCCTTGCCTATTTTATTCCTGGGAACGCATGTTCTATTAACCATTTCCATAATCTACCGGTTTGGCACTCTGGCTGCCACTCTGATCTTGTTGCTCATTAAAATAATTATTATCCCCTGGTTTCTGGCAGTTAAGCTGCACCACCTGGTCTTTATTGCTGCAGGGCCCTACCATCCCTTTTGTGATCAACAAGCTAGTTTCTGTGATTAGCTCTACCATCAGCCCTGGCCTACAGTGGAGAGCTATTACTGGAATTTTTATGATGCTCATGATGCTCATGCCAGCACATTTCTCCCCTCACCCCCCAGTTTTATTGAGAAATAATTGACATACCTCACAGTATAAGTTTAAGGCATATAATAAGATGGTTTGATTTATATGTAATATGAAATGATTACCACAATAGGATCAGCAAATATTCATCTTTTCATACAGCTACAGTAACAAGAAATCAAAAAAATTTCTCCTTGTAATGAAAACTCTTAGGACACATTCTTAATGACTTCCCTATAAATTACACAGCAGGGTTAGCTAGTCATCATATTGTACATTACATCCCAAGTACTTATTTAATTAATTAAACTTAATTAGAAGTTTATATCTTTTGATCCCCTTCCTTCAATTCCTCTTCTTACTCTGCCTCTGGTAACCACAAATCTAATCTCTTTATCTATGAGCTTGATTTTTTTTTGTTTGCTTTTAGATTCCACATAGATATGAGATAAGACAGAATTTGTCTTTGTCTGATTAACTTCATTTAACATAATGACAGCACATTTCTTAAGATCTTGGTAAATACTATATTCTCTAGGCTTTCTCAAGTAACATAGTCCTCTTTTGAATTTTGTGCCTTCATATAACAACTGTTTTAATAAACTAAATCCCTGAACCTTTAAATTCCTTCTTTTACCATCTGCCACAGTGTAGGGTTAGAGAAATCAGGTCTTTCCACCCTCCCGCCACTGGTATAATGATGGACACCTGCGGTGCTGCGCGCATGCCTAGGAGGGCATGCACAAGTGGGCACACCTGAGTTTGGACACAGGCTTGTATGGTTGGCGTCATGAGGACGCCAGTACCAACAAGCAGCCACCAACACGAGCAGCAAGCACCACCAAACAGCAGCAGTGAGAGCAGCAGCAGCAGCAGCAAGAGGAACAGGACGCCAGTAGCAAAGCAGCCTAGAGGATGAGATGTGCCGGGGGCTGGGAGGCTTGCCAGCCTCCCGGTCCCCCCAGCACCCCTGCCTGCCATGTAGCTGGTCACCTCTGACAATAAAAAGTATAAAAGCCACTGAGGGCTCCAAGACTCCTTCCTTTACCCTGTCTGCTAAGAACCATCCAGAACCTTCCCAGTGTACCCTTTCCTGCCACTACACACAGCAATTCTGTATCTCAATCCTGGGTGACTTTCTACTGGCTTCTGCTGGAAATCCCAGCAACAAATTTGTACCGCCTTTGACTTTTCTCCATTAAATGCTGTCTTAATGTCAATAAACTCTTCTTTATCCCATCTTAAGTCCCAGATGCCTTGATTGAGCATCTGCTATATCCAGTTGCATAAGTTTTGTCTTGGCCCCTATGTTCATGCTTGCTGCTGTCATAGTTCCTTTGGGGCATTGTCTGTTTCTTCCTTCCCAGCTTACTTTGTCCATCTTCACACTTACTACAGGTTCCTCAGCCTTCTCCTCCCCCTCTTCTGAAAGTGGAGTTCCTGTTTGGCATGACTTGGTAGGTTATTGTTGGCATCTGATGATACTGTTACCATTAATTTATATGGATAATTTTTGAGCATTCATGGACCTAAAGAATGACCTACCAAATCATTCCAAACAAGAACCTTTTACTTTTGGATAGTGGGGTAAACCTCTTTGTAGGGTAAATGGAAAAGTTCTCAGGCTTTCCTGCCCTCCCACCACTGGTGTGATGATGGACACCTCTGCCTAAGTGGGCATGCCTAAGTGAGCCGGGGCTTAGACACGGGCATACAAGGGTGGCGTCATGAGGACACCAGCAGAAGAGCAGGGGAGAGAGAAGCATAGAGAAGCAGAGCAGCAGCAAAAGCAACCCAGAGAATAAAGATGTGCTGGGGGCAGAAGGCCTGCCAGCCTCCTGCCCCCTTGCCCCTGGCACCCCTGTCTGTCATGTACCAGGTCACTTCTGATAATAAAAGCCTGAAAAAACCCACTGAGGGCTCCAGGACTCCTCCTCGACCCATCTGCTCAGAATCATCGAGAACTTGCTCTGTGCCCTCATTGGCGCTATGGTTGGGAGAAGAGGCCAGGGAAGATTCTGAGAGGGCATCTGTTGCTTCTGTTCTATATTTCCAAATGGAGGGAGTGTTAGTTCTGAATGGGAAGGATTTTCATAAAATAGTGGGAAGTCAAAATATTCACGGTATCCTTCTGCTGTTCCTATATCATGTAACAATATCCTAATATTACCCATCTTCAGTATGAAAGTCCTACCTTGATTGAATATTCAAGAAGCTAAGCAATTCTGACTACTGAATACTACTAGTCTTGGTCTTCACCTTTCTGCTTGTTTACTGCATGACAGGCTGTTTCTAAACTACCAAAGGGATTCTCTTGCCCTCAAACTTAACTTCCAATTATTTGTTAATTACTCTGAGATCTTCACTATTCACCTTTAAGGAAGCAATTGAATAAAAATAATTTAATCCTATTATCTTCGTATTTATTAATTAACCCCCTGTACATTTCATGCCCAAGTCTTCATCTACTTAACTCTCCAACTTCCCAAGTTGCTACAGGTGGATGTTGTAAGGGTTGGAATACTCCCTGATGCCAGAGGCTGCTACATTCCACTTGCCACTCAAGAGGAGAACTACCTTGTCAGCTGAGAATGAGTTACATTTCTCATTTCCCATCTTACTAGCTCTCTTCTCAGGCTAATCCTGGTACCAGCTGTACCCACTGGTTATCTAGAAATGGGATGTTGACACATTTTATTGGAGGGTAATGAAAGGAAAAAGGGGCAAGAAGGAGGCACTCAGACAACAGTGCAGAACTACGAGGGTCTCTGCCAGCATGGTAGGGATTTTGGAGTAAAGATTTACTAAAGAAAAGTTGATAGGATACAGTCCCTTACTTAGCTTTAATCTGTTTTGACTGGAAACCAACATAAAAGGTTGACCTTGAATCAAAAGCCAAGGTTGATTTTGAAAGAACTAACAGTTGGAGGGTATCACCAATCACAGGCTTCACAGTTAAGCAGCTGAATCTTCTTAAAAGGGGATCTGCAGGTCACATCATGTTTGCCAGAGCTCGCAAAATATCTGATTACTTATTAATTTTTGAATCTTTTTCTGATTATGAGAATAAATCCAGAAACTGGAAGCCTCAAATTCTGTTTTATTAGAGATGTTCGTCCTTCTCCAAGGAAAAGGTAGATACTGGCCATGCTGTTCTGTAGGGAAAGGGCCTCAAGGGGATATACACACATTTATACTGAGTAAATGATTATCACATTGATTTCAACTGTGTGCACTAGGTGTTCTTTTTCATACAATTAATTCTTGATTTCAGGAGAATGAAGAGCTTGAAATAAAAGGATCAGATCCTTCAAAGACATTTCACATAGGTGATATTAACTAAGCAACTGGGGTATTTAAAAAAATATCATAGATATTTTAGATATGTTCAACTTAGAAATATATTATTTATGTGAGGAAACCTACATGGGGAAAAACTAATAGTCACTGGAATATAGGTTTCCTGTCTAGACCACTGTAGTTCAGGTGATGTGGTAATTTAAGACTGAGTTATTTAAATTTTACTTTTTTTCACTCTTTGGAAAGTAGACTTATCCACTAAATAAGCAGTTAGTGAATAATATTGCAGAAATCCAACTCTTTCAGATCTTTCTAGAAGCTCATGATTTGTCAGTTCTGTCTTTAGCATTTATTGTAATTGTTAATTAACTCATATTCCCCCAAATCTCTGATTGCCAACCATGTATTTCCCTGATTGGAAGTTCTGTACATATCTCAAGGTAAAGACATTTAATAGAAGTATTGTTCAAGACATTCATTTGATCAATCCATATTGGCCTCTCTGAGGAATCATATACTTGAAAGTAGAGTTTCATTTAAATGTTGTATGAATAGGTTATTTAACAATTCTCCGTTTTTTTTCCCAACAAAGTATGTATTTATTTTTCATTTTCAGACTCTTAAGGTTTGCCTGACACTAAAAAAGTGGCAAATTTACTATAGGAGTGAAGGAAAAAATGTCATCTAAAATAACTACTGCCTGAAGAGGGGGAACAGTGTAAAGTTAATTTCTTTCCTATTCAGTCCTTTAAAGAATTTGAATATAAATATTTTGGCTTTGAGTTGAATTTCAAAGCAGTGTTCTAAGGTTAAGTTATAACTCTCCTAGAAAGGAGAAGGGGAAAATAGGAAAGAGAAAGAAAGCAATCAGTATGATGGGGAGAGACTAGAATTCTAACTGGGGCAGTAGAGACAGTTGGTGGTGGTGGGGGAATCCTATAATGGGATGGTCAGAAGTTTAATACTAAAATTCATCATTTCCATTTATTTATTGTAAATCCTAATTTGGCTTCTTCAAATCTTTGGTCAAATCTGTTATGTACATAAATATATATTATATATCTACAATATAATATGTACATAATTATATTCATATGTGTGTGTGTATATATATGTGTGTGTGTGTGTGTGTATATGACCCAAAGTACTCTCTTGTTTTTATGTTGCTTAATTGTTTTAAAGAATTACAGGAAAAAATTGAGGTAAAATTCTATGACCAGGCTGATTCAACTCATAGAGGAATATCAGCAACAAGAAAAAAATAATAGAATTAATTCAGCAGAAGCCAAGATGATCATGGAACTATCACACTTTCTGTATTCCACCTATTACCCCCAATCCTGAGATTAACACAAATTTCAGAATTAAAAAAAAATTCCCATAAATAGTGGGATCAGAGTTCAAGTTCATTAGTTAGGACTTAAGGAGTAGGTGAGTGATCCACTTAAAATCTGTGTGTACAGGGATACTGGGATCCAAGGAGAGGGCTCCTACTGGTTTCAGTAATAATTGACCAAATCTAAATAGTGTCCTCCACTGCTAATCCAAGTTATTGTTGTGTGTGTGAGTGCACAAACATTAGCTTTTTAAAATTTAATTTTTAATTCAGTTGTGGTAAGAACACTTAAATGAGATCTTCTAATCTTTTTAAAAGTCCACTATGGGAAAGAAAGTTTTCAATATTCAGTAGGCCCAATATTATACAGCAGGTTTCATGAATGTGCTTATCATGGACAAAAACTTTATACCTGTTCCATTTGTTTTTATTCACTTTAAAAGACTTTCATTATCCACATTGTAGAAAATGCATCTTCCAGCAGTTACGTGGAAGAAATACCTCAACATGATGGACCCCAAATCTACAAATTGTGAAAAGTGGTTTGATTTCCTTGACTTAGATGATGTTGTATGTACCAATCAACTGTGATATTATATAATTTGCCTGTATACTAGTAGGTGGATTTTGTTTTAAGATGTATTATTTCTATGTTCCTGCCGTCATCCATTTTTCTGATATATGTGTTCCCTAAAATGTAACAGGTGTTTTAATCCACTAGTTGAAGAACATTATAAACTGCCTTTTTCAATCATAAATCATGTCAACATTGAAAAATTACATCTACTAAGATTTTAGGGACATGGTAGCAAATTATTAATAGTACAATTGAGACAAAGGGAAGGATGCAACTTACAATCAGGAATGGATGATTGATGGTAGAGCAAATTTTTTTTTCATGAAGAATTTGTTACACTCCCCAAAGACCATCTGGAAATTCTTCACTGGATGTTTACTTCTGTATTTGAGTTTAATAACAGTCCTAGACATCTCTTAATTAATCACATATGTCAAATGATGTTGAAGAAAGACACCTAAACATGATCTCCTCAAGGACAATCTGGCTTTAGTGACTAATTAAGAACTTTAATCACTTAGAGTAAGAGGCCTGAAATTGTGATATATTATTGATTTTCAGCTGCTCTGTCTTAGATCTCACAGAATATAGACTACTTAAGCTATGTTTAAATATGTTAGTGGTGTACATCTGAAAATACATATATGTAAATGTTTTTAATGGATGATATTTCTGATTTTCATGACAAACATTGTACTCATTTGGTAAGTGATGGCAGACTGGCTGTTCTTTCTAAACTGTGTTTATGTGGGGGAGGGGCCGTTTATGAAAAATGATTTCCTTTTATTTGTATTAATGTTTGTTATGATATGCTGAAATAATAAATTAACCCTAAGGTCTCAGTGGTTTAATGCAATAATAGGTTTCTCTTGCTCATGAAACCTATTTTGTAAAAATAGAAGGGCTTTAGATTTATAGTCACACAGAGACTGAGGCTGGCAGAGGCTCTACTACCTTCTATTTGAACCATCTGGAATACAAGGCTTCCCCCATTTCTGTGATAGGGGAACAAGTCACTAGAGGGTGTTTCACTGATAGTTCAGTGCTTCTTTCTGAAAAAGACATCTTTAAATCTCTTAGCCAGAGCTAGTCACTTGGCCCCATCTAACTGCAAAAGGACTGGGAAGGATAGGATAGCACATGAGACAATCAGTGAGCAGATTGTCTTTGCCACACTATGTTCCAGAATTATATTTGTTAGGAAGAGAATTTCTAATGAAACTAAGTAAAAAAATGTAAATGCCAAAATCTTTATTCCTTTTTCTTCATCCAATGACACAGCACATGTAAAAGATAATGACACCTTCAGACTTTGAACTTACTTTCTTCCTGATTTACATGCGGAGGATGTTGTTGTTCTCCCTCCTGAGTTGGGTGTGAATTACTCAATCAGTGTGCGAGAAAAGTTCTGAGAGTTTAAAGTGACACTATTCCAGAGTAAATGAGCACACAAAATTCTACATAAAACTAATCTATTGTTCATGCGGTGTCAAGTTAATTTCTGGTCAAGAACTTACTGTTTTTGTTAAACATACAAACCTTAATGCCTGCACCTCCTTGACTTGTTCTTCCTTGACTCATATAGGCTCTTGGTAGGCAGCAGAGGATGGAAAAATACTTCACTTTTATCCTTTGTTTCTAATCTCCTTCTAATGAGGAACAGGTTGAATGAACAGAGCCAATCCTTGTGTCTAGCTATTTACTATAAACCACTGCCTTTTTACTGAACCTTTCCCTTAAGACCCATATTAGAGTAGGAGTTGATAAAAACCAACTGAGATGTAGTGAACTACAACAGTAATCAGAGATAACAAGCTATATTCATATTGCAGAAAATATTAAACCTATTCTTGTGAAAAATGATTAACATAACAACTAAGAGATTATTCTTTTCATTTAATGATAACTTAAGAAGTGAAGTAATGTGCTGATTTTACCAGGTACAGAATGTCTAACTACTTAATAAAATATCATAAATTGATTCTGAATTTGATTCAGTAGCAATTCAAATTACATGCAGAGAGAAACATATTCTCTGGTGGAGAAGCCTGTAGTGAATCTTATTTATAACATCAAAGTCATTTTTGCTTCACTCAAGTACAAATACATATGTATTCAACAATTTAGGAAAAAACTTTATGGAATAAAAATCTGGGTAAATTTCTTCTGGTAGCTATTTTTGCAAGCCCTTTTTTAAAAAAAAAAAAACATTAAAATCACTGTTGTGGTTTTTTAGAGATAAACCATATGTCACAAATCAGGATCAACATTTATTATAACTCATTAAGAGGAACGTTGCTAGCAAAAACCACTTAAAGTATAAAATTGGAGATTGAAAACTTTCCAACAGAGGTCTTTAAAAAGTAGATTAGATGTTCATTTGTGAAGAATTCTGACTTTTGTGATAGGTACTTACTTTGTGTGGCAGAATCACTAAAATAGTAATGAATGCATGGAGAAGGTAGAAGGCAGTGCATGTGAGCACCTGGGAAAGAGAATGAGACAGCAAGACAGACTACACATTTCTGCGTTTCTCAGGAGAATGTAAAAGCACAGGGGAGAAGAGTACAGATTCTTTGGAGAGTGTGGGACTGAAACCAATGAACATAGTGGAAGTTTCTGAAGTGTGTGGACTAATTCCTCTGTGAAATCTCTAATCTTTAGTTGAATTACCGAATGAACTTTTATGATGAGCTCTTTTATGAAAACCAGCAAAGAGCTAATATGTGGTATGCTAGGATCCACCAGCAGAGACAAACACAGCCCAGAACTAAGTTTGGAGATTTGTAAACATATGGAGAGTAGCAGATTCATTCAGGTAATAAAGTCTATATGGTAACTAAACCTCAATAGACATTAAACAGGCAAAGATGAAATATTCTATTATGTTTTATCACTTGAAGTAAAACAAGTAATTATGTGATGTATCTTTAGGAATTAGGGTATTCCTACAGTGTTCAAGATAAGATAAGATTAGACCACTTGGTAGTGGTAAAAGAAATAGAGACTTGGGCCTACAACTGAAATGTTATAAAACACAAATTATAATATGCCCCTCCGATCTTTTTCATAGATTGTTCTGCTTGCACAATTCTAAAATTATGGGTTTTCCTTTTTTAATATGCCCACATATTTTGATGCACTAAAATCACTAGTTAACGATATTGAATGACCCACCCCAAGTTCTGTACCCACAAGGAAGGTAGCCTGGTTCTGTGTTTTTTAGATGAATACACATGACTAAAATTTTCTAAAGTTTACATGTACCATCAATGCATCATTTAAAATCGGTGTCAATTTACACAAAATCCAGTATAATTTTAGTAATCGAAGGAAACTGTTGAATATTTGGAAAGTTTGAAAAAAATCAAAATTTAATTTAATGTCTGCTATGCTATGAAAGCTTCTCTCTGAAAAGAACTACAGTCATTCAATTAAGGACACTCGTTCACAGTTGGTAGGAGTATAAATTTGTATAGTATATACATTATGGAGATCTCTTAAAAAAGCTAAAAATGGAAATACTGTACAATCCAACAATACCCTTCTAAGATTATGCAAGGAATAGGAAAACACTAGTATGAGGTGCTTTATGCAGTGCTACGTTCATAACAGCATTATTCATAATAGCCAAGATATGGAACTAACCTAATACCTATCAACAGATGATGAGATATATAAAATGTTGTAGTATATATTCAACGGAATGATACTTAGCTATTAAAAATGATGCAGTTGTGCTTTCTGGATCAAAATAGATGAATTTTGAGGTGGTTATGCTAAGTGAAATAAGTTAGAAAGTGAAAGACTTACCAGATTGTTACAATCATTTGCAAATCATAAACAACCACAGCAAACTAACTAACTGGTCAAACACGTTATAAATCACTCTCCAACTCTGAGAGAAATACAGTCATTACCAGAGAAGAGGGGGAATAGGGAGCCTGGGAGAGGTAGGGGTAATGTGATAGTGTATTGAATGACAAATCAACAAAATTTGATTTAAAAAATAGGATGCAGGGCCTCCCCAATGGCACAGCTATTGCCTGCCACTGCAGCATGAGCTCTATCCCCAGCCAGGGAACTAATTCAAATGGCACAGCAGACCTCTCCTGCCTTGCCTGCTGCTCCTCTCAGCAATGTATTTCAATCAATTCACCTGTTCTGCTCCCTACTCTGTCTCTGGTGAATCCTCTCACCCCTTTACCTCTGGTCAACACTCCAGTTCTTATATGCATAAAAAAATAAAAAATAAATTTAAAAAAAGCTAAAAAATATGGTGCAGTGCAGTCAAGGTCTACACAACCTTTTGTTGTCGTGGTTTGCTACTCATTTGGTCTGTAAAAAATATACAATAATGTTATATAGTCTTTTATAGTACCAGAGGTTCAGGTCTCTGATTCAAGAATGAATGTGTGCTCTGCTGAGTTCGTCTGAAGTAACAGTCATTAAGATGCCTGCATTACATCGCATACTTAATAATTTTATAAGTGACATGGAATGATGAGCCACATAGGAGTGGCTGTTTGTTGATGGCATATTTTTATTATGTGTGTTTTCCGTAACTATGATCATAATTGACTGCTTCTGATGAGCATATTATCAAGTTGTTATGTCAGATAAATTACATTACAGTGGAGGGACTGGAATCACTTCAGGTAATTTGCATGATTCTAAAAGATTCTAAAGTTCTGAATGTGAATGTTGCTTTCACTGTGTCTACAATAAGGTTTTCAGAAAACAGAATATATAGTAAAATCTTTTAAAAAAAGATTTATTTATTTATGCATACAAGAACTGGGGTACAGGCCAGAAGTGTGGGGGGTAAGAGGATTCATCAGAGACAGAGTAGGGAGCAGAACAGGTGGATTGATTGAAATACACTGCTGAGAGGAGCAGCAGACAAGGCAGGAGAGGTCTGCTGTGCCATGTGGATTAGTTCCCTGGTCGGGGATAGAGCCCACGCTGCAGTGGCTGCAGGTAGCTTTATAGTGCTGCGCCTTACCCCTTGGGCCACCAGAGAGGCCCCCATATAGTAAATTCTTGACTACTGAGCATTTTGAGCCAAAGGGGTTAATTTGAAGAGAGGGCATACTTGGATTGCTCTTTGAACAAATCCATTGAGCATAAAGGTGAGGAAAAGTATCAATAAAATATAAGCAACTATTGCATATCAGAAGAGAAGGCTTTGTCAGATAGTATTATTTGCAGATTGTCTTTCTTAACAAAGATCTTTTACAAATAAATTATTTTTACTTCCGTTCTTGCTAATAACTATACAGATTTATTTTGGAAGAGACATTTATTATGAAAAGAAGTAGGAGAGAAGTGATATTCAGATGACAAAATGAGTGAGTGAGTACAATTCAACCACGTTAGTTGAATTATACTAAAAACTGTTTTCTGGAAAATATATGGCTTTGCAGATATGGAAAATATCTGCACAAAAATTGTCACTCAGTCAGTTATAGTTACACATGATGAATTTCTAAACATCTGTCCTCTAAAGCATATTTAATTGCTGGCTAAAATATAAATTATTAATTTAAAAAAATAAACTAATGTTTTCAAGAAATTAGGTCTTTGAATGTTTTTATAATTACATGGAGATGAATTTTCTATGTGAATATAAATTTCCTTTATATGCCAAACATTTTGGGGTACATTTTACTACAACAGAAATATATCTTAAATGAATTGGATGCCTTCTTGCTCCCTAAAAAAATAATATGTAGGGTACTTTGATGAATTAGTGCATCCATTGTGAACAAGAGTTATTGACTAGGGTTGTGAAGTGAAAATGTCCATGGGGACCCCTGTGGCTATTGATAAACAGGCCCCATTCTCATGGTGCTTTCTGAATGTGTTCATCATTTTTCATCTTTTCTCTCTTGGTACCTTTCCTGCTTTTTTCGGGTATTTGTGGTTTTTAGTTTCCTGTATAATTTTACAGTTTAAGTTTTTCCCACCTAAATTTTGTCAGCTATGTTCCAGCTCACAGTTAAGAGTCAGCATGCATTAATACTACATTAAATTCACTAAAAAAGTCTAGTTCTATCCTTCACCATACAATTGTCTAGAAACTTTGATTTTAGAGGTTTATAAATAAGAAAGTTCTTACTTAGAGATATTTTGTTATTAACATTTCCATAAGAATTTTTATAATTCATGAAATTTGTCTTGTGAATTTAAGCATGTTTAGAAGAAAATTCATTTGGCACATTTTCCTTCCTATTATTTTGCTAGTATTTAATGCTGACTGATTCTAGAGCCATGGATGGTTATGGATGGTGAAGTTAGTTCATGTATTACATTTAAAGAATGATATTTATATTCTACAAATGGTGCTATTGATTAAACCTAGTCAATTATCAAGATGTATATGAGGTCTCACATACCTGGAATTAATTGGCTGTACCTGGTTTCTAAATATAGACTGCCACTGACAAATTATTCTCCTTTAAAGACAGCTGATGTTTGCAGTGGGGAAGTGTGTTTCCACATATGTATAATAAAAGTAATTTCTAAATCAAAATCTAAAAGATCAAAAATTGTTCATTATATTGTAATTGCTGATGATTGGTTTAATGTACTTCTTCACTTCTTTGTCTATATTCCCTGTATTAGGTGGTAGAATTTTAATAAAATTTATACTCCCAGTTTGGATTAGAGCTCAGTACATGAAAGGAATTTTTTTTAAAGATTTATTTATTTATGCATACAAGAACTGGGGTACAGGCCAGAGTCTAGGGAGGTGAGAAGATTCAGCAGAGACAGAGTGGGGAGCAGAACAGGCAGACTGACTGAAGCACACTGCTGAGGGGAGCAGTGGGCGAGGCAGGATAGGTCTGCTCCGCCATGTGGGTCCCCTCCCTGGCCAGTAGTACTACAGTGGCTGAGGTTTGCTTCATAGTGCATTGCTTAATCCACTGTGCCACCAGCGAGGCCTGGATTTTTTTTATTTTTAAATCTAGTCTAAAGATCAGGTGTTATTCATAGTTTTGGAAAAACATAACCCTTTCTCTTAATCAACTTGTATCAAAAAAGGATAAAAAAATACATATATGTAAGGGTGTAGTAAAAATAGACCAAATGTAGAGGAGGTAGATTTCATAGATAACAAAGATTTTTTTTTAACTACAATTATTTTTTTGAAAGATTTTTTATTTATTTATGTATACAAGAGCTGGCATACAGGCCAGAGGCATGGATGGTGGATGTTAGGATTCACCAGAGACACAGTGGGGAGCAAAAAAGGCAGATATACTGAAATACACTGCTGAGGGGAGCAGCAGGTCAGGCAGGAGAGGTCTGCTGTGCCATGTGGATCCCCTCCCTGGTGAGGCATTGAACTCACACTGCAGTGGCTGCGGAAGACCCATTGCAGCATTCAATCCCTTGTGCCATCATGGAGACCCTAACTATAATTATTGTTAAGTATTTTAAGCTATTTACAGTGTGCAGGCACAACTTAAAGAAAATTAATCCTTCCCTTTTCTTTTTCTGTGTCCTGCCAAAACCAAATCTAAGTGTAATATGAGATAGAATGAAATCCAGTATCAACTGATACTGAAAATAAAGATAATTTAAATTGTTGCTTTAATGCTTAAGAAAATACCATTCCTATAAATAAATTGAGCCCATTTGTAAACTTGGCCATGGAGCCAATGCTATTGTTATAAGGTAGGAAATACTAAGAAAATTTATAATTAGAGCAATTAACACAAAATAGAACTGAGTTCTATTATGCTTTATCTAAAATTTACATTTTTTTTTATTAAGGTAGCTTTGGTTTATAGCACTGTATGTCATTCAGAAATATTGGATCCCACCTTTTCAGGTATATCCTACCACATCACACAGAAGAAGCATTAGACTTCTAATCCTAATTTTTTTCTCTCTTACTAAATAAAAATAAGATCATCTATGTCTTTTGGGGCAGTCTTTTAATGGAGGTGTGGTTCTGAGACCAGAGTGGCAGAATAACCTTCTGTTATTCACAGTAAAAATAGTTCAGTAAGGTGTAGTGGAAATTTAAGGCAAATAAGCAGTGAAGACTTTTTATAGGAAATGCTTTTTAACTTCCTTAAATATGGTTAAAAGTATGAAAGAAGAAAATTGTGGAATTTTATCATGTCGGCATCACTAGGCAGATTTAGTAATCAGGAAGTATGGGTAGGAGTATGAAGCTTGGGGAAAGCAACAGCAGGCATTAAAACCTGCAGAAAAGATATCATGCATGTCAGAGTAAAACCAGGCCACCTGGACAGATATTTAGTTGTTGTCGTAAAGCTGCTAATGCTACTGAAAATTTTACCATAGTTATATTACCATACCCAAATTAAATGCTTTCATTTGTTTGTAAAACCTTTGTTAATATGCATATACAATGTCAGTGTGGTTATAAACTATTTTTTCACAATCTCTTTCCTTTTAGAATTATATCAGATAGGATGCCCTCTTTCACCACTGCTCTTCAATATAACACTGGAAGTCCTGGCCAGAGCAATAAGACAAGAAAAAGGTATACAAGGTATCCAAATAGGGAAAGAAGAAGTAAAATTATAACTGTTTGCAGACGATATGATAATATACATAGAGAACCCCAAAAGCTCTACAGAAAATCTAATCCAGCTAATCGGCCGGTTTAGCAAAGTAGCAGGATACAAAAGCAACACACAAAAATCAGTAGCCTTCCTTTATACAAACAACCAAGCTGAAGAAGAAGAAATTAAAAAAAACCTCCCCTTTATAATTGAAACCAAAAAACTTAAATACTTGGGAATAAATCTAACAAAAGAGGTGAAGGACCTTTACAAAGAAAATTACAAAACATTGCTAAAAGAAATAGAAGAAGATACACAGAAATGGAAAAACATCCCTTGCTCATGGATTGGAAGAATTAACGTCGTCAAAATGGCCATCCTACCAAAAGCAATCAACAGATGCAATGCTATTCCAATAAAAATGTCAATGTCATTCTTCAAAGAAATAGAAAAAATATTGATGAAATTCATACGGAGACACAAAAAGCCTGAAACAGCCAAAGCTCTCCTAACTGAAAAAAAGGGAAGTAGAGGGATCACACTTCCAGACTTCAAACTTTACTACAAAGCCACAATCATAAAAACTGCATG
>JAGFMF010011425.1:19949-83527 GCA_019455555.1 Galemys pyrenaicus | reverse complement strand
CTTCCATAGGATCCAGCAATCTCACTCCTAGGAATATACCCAAAGACACAAATACACTGATCCAAAAGAATACCTGCACCCCTATGTTTATAGCAGCACTCTTTACAATAGGTAAGACCTGGAAACAGCCTAAATGCCCCAAAACAGATGAATGGATCGGGAAGCTGTGGTACATATACACGATGGAATACTATTCAGCAATCGAAAAAGAAAAAACTAGACGCATTCTTAGGAACATGGATGGAACTGGAGGGGATTATGCTCAGCAAAGTAAGTCAGAAGACAAAAGAAAAATATAGGATGGTTCCTCCCCTAGGAGGAATATAAGGGAATCAAATAAGGATCAAGGAATTGAATAAGAACAACAACAATGATAATAACAATAAAGATATAAAGACACAAAAACCAAAAATGAAAAGACAAGGACAAATTGGGGACACTTGATGGGGAGGGGGTAGGGGTAGGGTTGAGGGTAGACAGGAGCACAGGGGACTGAGGTGATGGTGCATTGGTCATATGGTGATGGGGAATACATGGGGATTACAATTGATGTCAAATATATATAAATTAAATTGGAAAAAATAGAATTAAAAAAAGATTTATATTTGATAAACTTGATGGTCAGTGTTTTTCCCTATTTCATAACTTTATTTATGGCTATAATTTATGGTTATAATTAATCTTACATAATCAGTATATAGCAAATACAAATGTTATTTTAAGTATTTGTAAGTTGTACAGCATGATTTTCACAAGTTGTATAATGTGATGATTTAATATATGTTATATGATTACCACAATTGAATTAACATTTCCATCAGCTCACTTAGCTAGATTTTTGTGTGTATGGCAAGAATTCTTTACTTAAAGAAATACTCTTTACTAAAGAGATACTCTTTTAGTAACTTCAGCTATCAATATATAAGAAACAATTATTAACTGTAATCAAGATGCTATACTTTCCATCACCACAATGATTTTATTTTATAACTGAAATCTTGTGCCCTTTGACGATCATCTCCCATTTTCCTGGCCTCAGCTGCTCGCACCTCGTGCTCTACACTCTGATTTTATAAGTTATTTTTATATTTTATGTATATGTGAGATTCATGCAGTATTTATCTTTTAGTGTTTAGCTTATTTCACTTAACATAGTATATTCTAGGTCCATCCATGTTCCAAATGGAAGAATTTCCTTTCTTTTTATGCTGAATAATAATCCAGCATAATTTCTTTTCTACTCATTTGTTGTTGGACACTTTGGTTGTTGTCATCTCTTGGCTATTGTGAATACTACTACAATATCAACACTGGGGTGCAGGTAACTCTTCAAAATAGGGATTTAATTTCATTTGAATAAACACCCAGAAGAGGAATGGATGGATCAAATGGTAATTTTAAATTTTTTGAAGAATTTCCCTACCGGTTTGCCTAATGGCTACCGCAATTTACTTTCCCAGTTACAATGCCCAAGGCTTCCTTTCTCCATACCCTTCCCAACACTTGTTACACATTGTCTTTTTGATAAGTCATGCTATCAAGTGTGAGATAATAGCTCACTGTATTTTTGATTTTCACTTCTTGTACCTGTTGGTCTTTGGTACATCTTCTTTGGAAAATGTCTAATCTGGTCCTTGTTTATTTTTAACTGGTCTACTTATTTTTGATATTTAGTTGCATGATACCCTTATACAGTTTTGCTACTAACTCTTTATGAGATAAATGGTTTGCAATTTTTTCCTCCTATTTCATAAGTTGGCTTATATTTCTTATACATATGTGGGAGAATATTATTGATTTTGTTTTTTATGAGGTCTAATATTATTATAATTTATAAATTTGCTTTTATATACTTTCAATGAATAATTGAAGATAGCTTTTACCCTGGAACTTGAGAATATGATGAAAAACTTGTCAATATGTATTCATAAAAAAGAAGTTTTTATTTTGTCCTATATTAAACACCCTAAGGTATCCTGAATGGTGGTATCGAGTCACTTATTGGGTAAACAACTAAAAAATATACTTTAATTTTGTGGTATAATTATTTGGTATATCATAATTACATTATTTTTCCAAAGAATGTTATTTTTATTGATTACCATATATGTTTCTGTTCTTCTGAAATAATTTAATAAGATTTTGTACCTGATTAGTCTTTCAGGTAGTTTGCTATTTTATTTGATGTCATGCTATTATTATTGTTGTTGTTTTCAACACTTGACTTGTAAAATATTTTTTAAGTAGTAGGTTTTGTTGGTATTTTGGGATTTGTTAATCTCTTTAGAAGCCATATTTGATAAAATACAAAATTAAAGTGAGGAAAGGGCATTTTGTAATAAAGATGTGAACCTTAGAGGGATTGGAATAATACTAATAACATTTCATTTTTCATAGCAAGACACATCTTGACTATGGACCTCATCAACCCACAGGGTACCTAGTGAGGCAGAAAATAGAATTTGTGTTTCATAGCTATGACAGAGAGTTAAAACAACCCATCTTGGGACAATTTCACTTAGGGCAGATGTGGAATTAGAATTAAAAAGTACTTTGGTCAACTTGAATCTAGCTCATTTAAAACATATTAATAATGCACTGTTTTTATTTAACAAGAAGTTTAAAGTTTTAAGTTTTTCTTAAAAAGAAGCTGACAGATGTGTGATCAGTAGAGGTTTGTAGTCAAAAGAACCACTGGAATGGGGTTAGTAGAACTAGCATGTGGAATGTATTCATCTCAATGACTAGGTATATTATCCATGTACAAATTTTATCAAAATTTATTTCTTAATATGTGACAAGAAAGGATTTATGAAATACAAAGATATGTTCAGGGCTTCCCTGACATCCATCTACCCACAAGTAATAGGGTCTGGCAACTTGCTTTCCTGGAAAGTTCTAGAGACCTTTCTCTTTCCTTATGTTAAGCTAAGATCTGTGCCTTTCCACTTAAAGGATTGCTAGGTAAAATACAAAATATCCATGCAATATTTGTTACATAGTTATGCTACAACATTATTGTTTATCTGATGCTTAGATTTAACTGGCAATCCTTAATTTTTATTTGTTAAATCTGGAAAACTTTACATTCTACCCACTGACTGGACACATGAGAGTAAGAAAGTCCAGTTGTACTATTCCTCTCTTATGCCATTCATTCATTCATTCATTCATTCATTCATTCACTACATGTGTAATATCTAAAATTTATAACTGTAAAAATGGACACTAAAATATCTCCTGAAAAGTGATCAAGTTGAACAGTTATTAACTAATGTGGTCAATGAAGTATTCTTAATTTAGAATTAAGAATTAGAATGCAGAATTCTTAAAAAGCTGTAGGAAGGGAACTTTCACTGTCATGAGTGAGGTTGGCTGTCAAAACCTTCATAGAGGAAAGGGTCTTTGACTAGAGCAGCTATTGTAATTGTAGACAGGGACGCAAAAAGGCAAAAGCTAAGCCTGAACACTGAAAAAGATAATGGTTTACATGGGGACAAAATAAATGAGTGTAACATACAAATGCTTGAAGAAATTTTCTCCCATCTGCATTTTCTTTTATAAACTAATCAGTACTTAATTACTTATTGTATTATTTCCAGATTGTTTCCTTTACTTCTTCTAAAAGTACTTTCAATTGTTAAAAGGAAAGCTTTTAAACTGGATGAAACATCTCACATAACTGGAATAACTGTAACAATGTCTTTGAAAATAGTACTATTGAAGCTAATTTCTTAAAACCAAACAGGGTAATATTATTAAGCCATAGCACTAAGACCTACTCCTCAAAGTACAGATATCCCATGTGGCTTTCATGATTTAGTGATGCTGCTTTCATGATTTAATTTTGTTCAGTATTGTATTTCAAGAGCATATGTTACAGTTGTTGGTATGAAAACTTCTTTATCTTTGATTGAATACCATGTAAATTATGTCCAGTTGTGAGATGAAACTCTCAAGGTCATTCTGTAGGGGCAAGATGAAGCAGATATTTAGCAGCATGCATCCACTGCTTTACTGGATTTCTCAAACCTGGCACACATCAACCATCTGGAGTGCAGAGGCAAACTTCATGAATTTGTTCCAGTTTGCTGTGTTTCTCTTGTGGTGAAGTGCAAAGTAATAAAGAGATAGTTGGTAGTGGATAATAAGAGAGGGAGTTGGGGTGAGTAAACCCAGTATATAGTGACAAGCAGCTTGCAAATAGCTCAGTAGTGGCTGGAAATTTATGATAACATTAGTTATACACCATTAATTTTATCCTTGCTCACACTGGGAAGAAAAGGAAGGTAGAGTCATTGAATCCAAGGGTTCACAATAAACCCAAAATTGACCACCAGCTTCTGGCTGTTCAATACATCATCAGTGCTGGCAATATGTTTCCTAGAAAAAGCAAGATCAAAAAAGACCAGTGAAGCTCCTGTGTCTATGTATTAAAGGTGTTTCTCCTTTTACTTATAACATAATACACATATTCAATGATGTGAAGTGTGTTTCATATGTAACAATTCCTATAGCTCTTCTTCATATATCATTTGTTTGGGGGCTAATTTTATTTTATTTTTTAAAGATTTATTTATTTATGCATATAAGCACTGGGGTACAGGCCAGAGGTGTGGGGGGGGGGGGGTGAGGGGATTCACTACAGAGAGCAGGGAGCAGAACAGGCAGATCAATGGAAGCACACTGCTGAGGGGAGCAGCGGGCACAGCAGGAGAGGTCTGCCGCACCATGTGGGTCCCCTCCCTGGCCAGCAGCAGGGATCGAACTCGTGCTGCAGGTGCTGCGGTTTGCTTCATAGCATGTTGCTTAACCCACTGCGCCACCAGGGAGGTCCCTCAGTAGAGTTCCTTTTTCTCCACATCTTTGCCAACATTTGTTGTTGGTTTTTTTGATATGTGCCATTCTTACCAGTGTAAGGTGATATCTTATTGTGTTTTTTTTTTTATTAATTTAATTGAATTTGACATAGGTTGTTTTCCCCAGTGGGTTCCCACCACCATTTCACCCGTGAGCCGTCACCTCAGTCCCTTGTACTCTTTACATCTCATCACCGTCTTTGCCCTTCCCTCCCTCCATCCACTTGGGGGCTAATTTTAAATCAGCACACCATTTACTTTGATGTGTATGAACAAAGGCATAATCTGCTTCTTGGATTCCCATATCAGGTTTGCCAATTAGTGCCCCTGTGGTTATGACCTTGAGAAGGTTGATTGGCCTATCTGGCTCTCTTTTTACCTATTATTACAGATAAAAAGAGATATATTAATAATCATTTTAAGAGTTAATGTTCTAAGTATACTAGTTAGAAGGCACTGGCTATCAGAGTCAATTAAAAAAAGAAGATCTAACTATGTTTTGTAAAAGAAACACACTTTAAACACAGAGACACAGATTAGAAGTAAAGGGTCTGAGAATGACATATACTAGTAATAATCTATACCACAAGTAGGTGTGTGGATTGGTGCAACTACTCTGAAAAACAGTTCGACAGAATCTATTAAATCTGAATATATGTATAACCTATGATTTAGCAATTTCTTTCTTTAGGAATAATGCTAAAAGAAATTCATCCATATTTTCCCCACAAGAAATGCATATAAATGTTTAAATCAGCACTATTTGAGATAGCCTCAAACTACACATCAGTGATAGAATGGATAAACATGACTGGTATATTCATATAACAGAATACTATACAACAACGAGGAAGAATGAACTATGGAACAACGTTATGAATAAATCTTACAGATAAGCTGAACAAAAGAAGCCAGCCAGACACAAAAGTGATTTTTTATATATAAAATAAAATTAAAGTAAAAAACTGAAGATAACTTAAGGCATTAGGAGTCAGGATAGTGGTTACTTTATTTGGGAAAAAGGACAGGCAGTGAATGAAAAAGACATTGTGGATGTTTGACATATTTTGCTACCGTGAATTTAGAGCTGATTGTATGGATGTATTCACATGGTGAGAATACTTATGGGTTGTGCACTTTCTGCACATATATTTTAATAAACAAAAATCCTACAAGGAAACAACAAAAAATAGAATTTCTCAGAGAGAATACAAATTCTGCAGTTGTGAAAAATATCAGAGAGAAAAGAGAGAATCATTAAAGGTATTATTGTGTTAGCACAGAGATCATGTTGTTAAGCTCAAACTGTGAAGGAAAATGTTAAGGCTTATACAAATGGGGAATATAAATGTTGATAAATATTTTATTTTTTTGTGTGTGTTTATCTAAGAATAGCCTCAGGAAGTGTGAAGAACAAACTGGAGACTCTGAAAAATGCTAAAAGCAACAAAATGTGTTTGCAGACATAGGAGTAATAAGATGAACAAAGAAAGGAAGGGACAAATGGTTTGGGAGCATAATCTGATATTAGATTAAAAATAGGCAGAATTGTACTTTCATTCTTTTCTCCTAAACAGATCACTCATTAAATTTAAAACTTGTGATGAAGACAGGAGTGAAAATATGAGAGCCACTTAGTATTTTTAAATAAATTCAAAGTCCCAGATAAAGGCAAATTTGTCTTAGATGCTAGAAACCTTTCTACATACAGGTGGTGAAGTTCTTTCTTCATTTGTTTATCTTGCAGGGATAAAAGGAAGTGGGAGGGAAATCATAAATCTGGAGAAGGGTGATATTTTCTAGTTTTTTAAATGGTTGTTTTTGGAAGTTATGGGATGATAAAGTTAGTATTGATACCTTTTATATTTCCAGGCCAAATTTTTAGACTAACTAGTTTTGTTAATATCAAGTTTGGGCATGCAGGTTATATATGTGGTATGGTGAGAGATATTAATATCTTTTGTTTAAGTCTTATAAGAACTTACCATATATATTTTGATAGTTTTCTACTCATAGATTAAGAAATTATAATAACTATTCCAAAATTATGTGAACAATATAAATTTAGCTTGTCCTGAAATTTATTTTCTTCTCATTTGTCACATTCCATAGATTCATGTGCTTTCAGGCAGCATTACAAATAAAATTGTATATTGTAATTTTATAGTTGCTTTTGACAAAGTGTGTTATGAAATCCATCTAGACAGAGTAGCCTAATAAGAAGATCTTACCACAGCTACAGTATTGTCTAAAAATGTTAATTAATAAACTACGTCCCTGATTGAAACTGTTTATTACCTTAATGATAATTGAAGAGATGAATGGATCACAACAAATAGAGACACACCAATGGTGAAATGAAATTTGCACTGATTCTTGCTCAGTAGTTATTTACTGAGTTATCTAATCTACAAGGTATTAGATCTGCTGGCTGTCTCTGCTGCAACAAGACAGAAGACAAGCATTGCCTTTGCCTTGTGGAACTCTGTTTAGTGTGGGCAATATTGACTGAATATTGGAAAAGAGTGCTTCACAGCACTTGGGCTTTTTGGGAGTATCTTTAAAGTCAGAATTGAAGAATAAGTAAATGTTAGCAAGCTAGTTGAAGGAACTTAAGGAAATGTATTTGGGTGGGGTTACAAAGGGTTTTTCAGGCAGATACTACAGTTTACACAAAGGCCTTGGGGCAGAGGAGACCATTGTTTATTTCCTTGTATGAAAATGTTCAAAATGACAGTAGTATGGCTGTCATAAGAGTTATAATGATGAGCTGAAACCAGAGGTGAAATGAAAGTGTGTTGTATATAACTTTTTTATATTCAAATATATATATTCAGAATGATGAGATTTGGGTTGATAAGAAGAGTTTTTATTTGGCCACCAGTCTCAATGAAAGATAAAGCAAAAAGATAAACAGCAAAAACAAAACAAAACAAAACAACTACATTCAACTGCATTTGCAGGAATTTAGGAAACTTATTCTTCTACTGTGAGTTTGTGTTTATCAAGAGATGGCACATTGAATGTTGTTGTAGGTGCTTCATTGAAAGAGATGATTGAAAAACTATTATTCCTCCAGTGGATTTGGAGAGTTCATTTGAGAAACAAGTTAAGAAGCTGTGAGGGCTCAGTCTGCAGAAGAGCAGATCAAGCAGACAACACTGCATCTTAAAACACATGAAGAATTGTCAAGTAGAAGAAGCAGATCTGTAGTTTTTTAAAAAAGTAGATTGTGGTTTTTGACAATAATAACTTTCCAAGTAAAGCAGCTCTCTCTACAACATATTTCTTGCCAGAGGCACACTTAAAGGGAGACATAACCATTTTTTAAGGATACTGTCAATCCTTTATTGACATGTTGTATGAGATAGAGATTGAACTATATGACTTTTTTATTGCTAAGAGGCCATGATTACTTGTTTCCTGTACTATATTTTATTTTTATTGTGTTACACTGTCATGGATTTAAAATTGGCAGCGGTTTACAATTAACTTTCAAGACTATTACTTTATAATGGTCTACCAGAATACTGGATTCTATTTTATAGATGATGACTTAATTATTTGTTCAACTAAAGGTCTTGAATATAGTTATGTTTGATATACAGTAATAGCATTAGCAAATGTGATTAGGTAGTGATTAGGTAATAGAAATCAATTAGAGGAATAAGAATTGTAAAAGAAGAAATAAGTTACACATATTTGGATGTATTTGGATAATTTTATACTAGGAAAGCCCTATAGAATCAATGATAAAACTAACTTAAAAATAAAATAATTCAGTAAACTGCATGGGTTATAGCATTAACAAAAGTATGAATATAAGAGGTTGAATGTAATGTGTACAGTCTTTGGCAGGGTGAAGAGGGTATGAATATTATGGAAACCATGGAGGCTTTGGGTCCAGGAATGGCAAGACCAGCAGGATCACCTCGTTGCTGACTGTGGACAAATCTAATAAATTTCACTTGTTTTGCCTTAACAACCAGACCATTCCTTCTGTAGTTCAGAGGAGAACCCCTTCAATACTATCTGCTGGTAATATCCTATAATTTTTATGATTTCCCTACAATTCTTTGAGTTCCTATTTATCTTTGCCCAAGTCTAGCTGGATTCTAGAGTTAAGTTTATGATTATGAAATAGAAAATAAAAAACAGCAAAAATAAAGAAATATACTATAATACAGTATAAAAATGCAAGTTGAAAGAAGATATTAGATCTGGGTTCACATCTTTGAGAAAGTCAATCATTTCTTTCTAGATGTATGTCTCTACCATACACATACACGATAATCATTTATGAATTGTTGAATCAAAATAGAAAATGCTCTAAAAATTTATGAGGAAAAGTTATAGAATGATGGAAGAAAGAGGAAATTTAAAAGCATGGAGACATGGATTCAAAATTAAACTTTGCCACTATCTTGGTTGAGTGTCATGCAACAAGTCAACTTTTTCAAATCTCTGTGTGTATGTGTGTGTGTTTGTGTGTGTTTAAATCGGCATCAGTAATGGAGGAAGGGCAAGAGACATATGAAATTGAATGCATCACAAAGTGGTAATACTGTAGAAGATCAGATTTCTCTACTGTTGGAAAAAGATTCCAAAATAACTAAACAATTATATTTCTTGTGCAATTCTCTTTATATTAAAAATGAGTACAATAAATAGTGACAATTTAAATCACTGCTTGAACAGCATTCTTTAGTCAGGCATGTGTTCAAAAGTTAGATACATTAGGTCAAAATTAGTTGCTGAAATTGCCTGTTGCAAATTGTTTTCTTTTACCTTTTTAAGATATTTTTTTCACAATGTTACAAACTGTTGCCTTCAGACAAGTACAAAAGAGACAGTTACATCAACAGAAATTTGTCCCATTCTTAGAGATTTTGAATTGTTGACTCCTTGAGGCAAAACCTAATTATTTTGCTAATGTGAAGAGGAAATGCAAACTTAGCATCTTTAACAGAGATATAAATTTGATGATGTTGGAGTAATACTTATATTTCTGCAGTATTTAAGTGCTAATTATGTACTTTTGCCTTTAACAAAATTGGCTTTTTTAGCACTCTTTAAGAGGCTTGGCCTATAAACTATCTGACTTTCACATACAAAGAAAATATCATCCACAGAACAACTGCTCTCTTCCTGTAAAATTAATTAGCTATTTAACCACTTAGAACTTTAGAAGTTAAGTTTAGAGGCCTTGGGCTAATTTCTGTGAGACAGTGATAGAACAGATGTGTGATTAAAAGTTACTTTAGAAGTAATAATGAAAAAAAAATTGTTGTTAATGTAGAGCATCAGAAGGAATGGATTGTAAAAAAAAAAATCCATCTGGGACAGGAAGAGAAAAATCCTCATTTTTTCTCTCTTTGGGAACTCAGTATGTGTGATTTGCTTGTATTGTCAAGTAAAAATTCATACCCCCAGAATATGCAATAAGTGGATTCTATGGGGTTGAGTACATTTAGGTAGTCACCCCAAGAGTTCTCACAATCCAGCTTATGAAACTCATGTTCATGATTCTTTTCTGGAAAAGTGGCCCTTTCCTATTCTCCCCTTGTACAAACTTACTCCCAGATACACCAGCTTCATCCATCCCTCTGTGTTCCTGAGCACAAATTTCTGAATTAGAAAAACATCACTCTTAGTTAATACATGCCCTATATCACTTGCAGTTCCAGTTTCAGGAACACACTTCATGAAATAATAGTTCTGTTCAGCCTGAAAGACCGCTTCCAATTGTATGCTGGCCTCTCTTTTGTCTGGAACTTTAAGGGAGTCTAAATAATTGCACTAATCTTTATAGAGTATTAAGATTTTTTTGCAATTTTATTATCTTTTTTCTCACTTTTATGGTTCTTACTAGTTCACGTGCTTTGCCAAAGGTGAAGCAGTTAACTTACCTCCTTATTCCATGAGGTGGTTTATTGCATTTCAGCATTCACTTTACCTGGTTGGCTCATGATCTCATCTCTCTGATGGGACCAGTAAAAATTAAGATTTTGTAGATTATCTTGACATTAGTATGTGAATGATGCTGTCTTAGAGTTTTCTAAGTTCTAATTGAAAGTAAACTCTTAGCTGTGTATTTTCACATAAAAGTTAATGATAGCACATATTACTTTAATTTCTGTGTTTAATTTTTTCCAAATTATATTATCTAAGTAGCTTTTGAAATATAATCCATTAAATAATAGAATTATTACCAAAAATCATGATTGGAACAGTTGTTTTAAAAATTTAAATTCACATGTTCGAAAATAGAAATGAATTAAGAGACAGATGACTTGATACCAATTAGCTTACTGACTCTTTATGAATCACATGTTACTTCTCAATTTGAGTTTTTCAGATTTCAATAAAATAAGTGTTAAATCCAGAACATCTCTCTTTTCTGTTACCTCCTCTTTCCCCAATGCTTTCACATATGTTCTACACATATCTCAACAAACTATTACTTCTATTATCTATTTGTGAAAAAAAGTGACATATAAATATTGTATTTGTTTGATATGTATTTTGTTTGATGTTCTTAAATTGGATACATTTAATTTTGTTTTCTTCTTATTACATATAGCAATGCATTACCCTTAGGTTGTTTTTGGTTTTTTTTTTTTTTTCTCCTTTTAATCTTTGTATTTTCAATGAGAGAAAGCAGAATCTGCAAATAAAATCTGCTTGCAAACTTGCAAATAGACATGTAAGTGAAAATTTTAGTAAGTTCTCTAGGATATATAAATTGACCATTTCAATGTAGATTTCTAAGCCCTGTGTTTGCTAAGGCATTTAATTTTTTCTGCATTTATAATTGCAGACACATGCATCTTAATATAGCTTGCTACACTGGTAATATTTCATCCTCTTCTAAATTTTACAAATCTTCTCTCTGCAACATTCAAATATTTCCAGCTGTTAGCAGTTTGGAATTTCCAATATACCTGGGGTAGTAAAATAAATTGGGAGACCAAAGGTTAAGTGCCTTTAACAACAAGAGAAGTGCAGTGACTATCTCCAAATGTTTTGCCTGAAGAAAACTAATATTGTTATAAAATTGAGCTGTTACATGAAAGAATAAAAAAAAAAGGAAAATTATGAATTGTGTGCTTCCCTGGCAGGTTTGGTAATGGATCTGACAATTCTGTCATCCAGTCATAAACCTCCAATTATGTCCAAGGCACTAGAGCCACTTCAAGATAACAAATAAATGCTTCATTTACTCACTGTCACATCACTCAGTGTCCTCCCTGTTGTGTCACTAACTAGCTAAAAGTGAAGATGGCAAATAGGGGCAATTTATATAACTAGGCACTATATAGATACCCAGAACAGAATTTTAAGTATTGCAAAGTTGCTTGATGATGGAATATGTCAATGAAATATTCATGTCATTAATTATACTTATGTCATTTTTGTAAAAGCAAAATGTAATCAGTAGACTTGCAGCCTGTCAAATATTATGAAAATGTTAGGTGGATTAAATGGTTTTTGTTCTTAATAATAGCAGTGTAAACATCAATATTAATTTATCACTTGAATTAAAATGACTTAATTATTGTTAATTTACTTCCTAGCTAAATTCAGAAATACAATTGAAATGACTGTATAGAAATGATTATGTAAAACTTTTTCATATTTAGCATGTTGATTTGTTTATTATTTATAATGCTCTCCTATATATGCATTTATGTATTACAGATATATATTATGCATTTATATATATACACATAAATATATGCAGTTGTGCATCTAAACTTCTATTTGTCTAGATGAGAGCAAGGACAAGTATTTAGTATATGATTACAATATAAAGTGGTCTTTTTCTTCTGATCTGCATACTCTTTATTACTGAAAGCCTTTAGGAAAGCTTTAATTTTATATTGAACAGATTTGGGGACTTTTAAACTTCATAAAATGATTATATTGAGGAAGGAACATTAGATTGCCTAGAATGGCAAGATATATGTGGTATGAGAATAAAGACCTAGATACATCTGATAGACAGATATATATTTGTATGCATATATATGTTTATATGTGTAAGTTTTAGCTTTATTGCATTATAGTTGTGAAACCAAAAATTCATAAAATTAAGGAAAACAAAATATGATGGATTTTTAACGTGTGTGTGTGTGTGTGTATCATGAAACAATCACCATAATCAGTCTCTCCCAACAGTGTCCTTTAGTAGATTTTCAGTTTTGATTTTTTTTTTATGTGAGGTGAATTATTCAATGAATTCACTTGTATGAATCTAGAATAGAAATTCATAAAACTAGAATCAAGAACAGAATTCATAGAGAATAGAATGGTGGTCGCCAATGGGAAGAGAGGGGAAATAAGATTTAGTTACATATTGAATTTTAGATCATTGTAGTCTATGGAACTTTCAGCAAATTTTTAGTTTTAGAATAAAATCTACACATGCATTTAAGCACACATGCACACACTCATGTCCTTACCTTATTCCAGTCATTATTACTTGATGCTTTACTTTCCTGTGTATCCTGTACTCAGGAGCCTCAGACTTCCTATGAGATCCCAAATCCTTCAATCCCTGTTTCAGCAATGTAATTTCCATAGTGCTTCATGATTCTGTTGAGGATAAAAGCCAAAATGGGTGTAACATCCGTAATAATCAAGTATACCAGCCAAATACTAATCATGACTATTCTTAAGTGTATTTAGACTTTAATAAACATATTAGTACATGAAAATATTTGCTATAGTATTAAAATCTTTATTCTAATTAACAGTTACAATAAAACTGACTCCTAGTAACAGACAACCATTCAAATGCTTTACATTCTTTTTTACTCTTGTTCTGTTTTTATGTATTGCTTATTAGGTAATAGGACAAATACCAAAGAAAATTAAAACGTAATATAAAAGTAGGAATGGAACATGCTCAACACTTCTGGCGCAATTGAAGCACTAGATACAGGAACGTGAAAAGACAAAGTGCTTGTCCGCTTGGCACCAATAATTTTTTTAAAAAATTCACTATTTATGTATACAAGAACTGGGGTACAGGCCACAAATGTGGAGGGGCAGTGAGAGAATTCACCAGAGACAGGGTAGGGAACAGAACAGGCAGACTGACAAATACACTGCTGAGGGGAGCAGCGGGAAAGACAAGAGAGCTCTGCTGCGCCATTTGGGCCATCTCCCTGGTCAGGGATTAGATGCTTCATAGTGCAGTATTTAACCCCTGTGCCGTCAGGGAGGCCCAGGCAATTATTGACTATACAATAATTGAGTATAAGATGTAACATAACAAAGTACTCATCAATAGGATTCAATAGGATGACTTATTTAAAACATGTACAAGATTTTATGTGTTCCTAGGAGGGAAAGCAACGCTATCCCCCCTAGCAATAGTGGAATCTGAAATGTTTCTGAGAGAGGTAACTGAAAAATAAGCTTATTATGGTACAAAGAATTCTTCCCAAACACATATCAGATTATTTCAAGTGATATATATTATTTTGAATGAAACAATAAAAATTGAAACTAATACCAATAATCTTTACAAATTATAATAAATGTTCACATTTTTCTAGGGATAAAATCATCCATTGTGTTTTTAAACTAAGGTAAACTGATTAACTTAGATGAACTTAACTCGCTGTTTTAACTAACATTTCTTCCATAATAATTGTAGAAATGATGCTTATTTTATATTGAAATAACAAAGGAAACCAATATAATAAAGATGTCCTGATATAATATGTTGCTAAGTGGCAAACTTGAGTTGACACTGCATTTAAAAAATATATTTATTTATGCATACAAGAGCTAGGAGGGGTGTGTGTTTGTGTGAGAGAGAGAGAGAGAGGGAGAGAGAGAGAGAGGATTCACCAGAGACAGAGCAGGGAGCAGGACAGGCAGATTGAAATACACTGCTGAGGGGAGCAGAGGGCAGGCCTGGAGAGGTCTGCTAGGCCATGTGGGTTCCTTCCCTGGCCAGAGATGGAACTTGCACTGCAGTGGCTGGGAAGCTCCACAGTGTGGCACTCAACCCCTTGCTCCACCAGGGAGGCCCTGACACTTCATATTCTTGATTACTGTATTCATTTATTTTATAGCAATTTTGTTAGTGGACAGCTATTATTTACTGCATAATATTAGCCATTTGAATGAGTTAAAGAGAAATAGACTCACTAGGATAGGAATTCTTGTTTTGTGAAAGGTCACTTCAAAAGATGAATGTTAATACTTAGTTCAAAGGGCAGTGAGTTGCTAATAACTTTTATATTTTTATATTAGAGGCACAGAAGACAGAGTTGCAAATTTGCTTATATTTATAGTACACAAGTCATCCTGATATGCTGAGCTTAAAGTGTTCCGATGTTTCAAATATGTTATTGCAAACACCTTCTTGATTCTTGGAAAAGTTATATTTTTACAGTCATAACATTTATATTTTTTTGTTGCTTTCTCCTCCTCTTTTTTTCCTCTTTCCCATCCCTTTTCCTCTTGGTCCTCCCCTTAGTTTTTTTCTTCTTCCTTCTCTTTTATTCAAGAGAATGAGTTTAGTTACTCTATATCTAATAAAAATAAGTTAAATAGAGCATATCTGTAATGTACTATATATATATATTTAAAATTTATTAAAGATTCATGGGAAATTATAAATATAGTAACAAGGAGTCTTCTGTGCTTGTTTTAGTTTCTCCCTTTGTTTATATCTTACCTGATTATCTTTCAGTGTCACAACCAATATGTGAACCTGATACAATATGTATATACAGATTTTTAAAGGTATGGACATTTGAAGGGATAAATTAACACCAAAGGACTAGAAAATACATCCAAATTCTTTAATTCAAGGTATAAGAACATTCAAGGTATAATTCAAGGTATAGTGCTTCGTAAGATTGTATTGTATCCATTTTTTTTAGTATTTTGTGTATGGCACATAGTCAAAAAGAAACATTGCAACAATTTTTATGCTCATGAAATATCAGGTTATTTCTTGGTGAGAATTTTTTTTTTTAAATTTTGCACACACCATATATCCTATTGATGAACATGGACTGGCACAGTCGTTTAAGACTATAGTGAAGTAAGTATTACATTGAATAAAATTTTCCTCTTCATTTACTTTAATTTATTTTACTTGTAAATGCCATTGCTTTTGCTAACTGCAGACTAAATCTTACTCTGGGATCAATTACTACACTTTAGAACAGACATGAATTGCTTTATAATTACATGAAATTCAGAGTACAGTTTAATTACCGTAACTTTTATAAAAATATTGGAGCTTAGAAAATGACAAAACATGATTCTATTTGAACTCTATAAAATTATCAAAATTATACATCAACTCTTCATATTTCATTAATATCAGTTTCAGAAAGTAAACACCTAAACAGATATCTACTGTATTTAAAGTATAATCTGTTATCTGATATACCATATCAATTTATTAACTCAAATTTATCCTTATAAATCTTAGAATTTTCGAAATGATTTCTTTCGTTTTACATAATATTAGAAAAACTGTTTTAAATCTTTTTGTCTTTACTTATAATCACTGAAATATTCTTACTTTTAAAGAAATAATAAAAGTGAAATCTTGTAAAGGGCAATTCAATTATAAAGAGATTTGCATATATTCCTCCACTTAATATTATGATGAAATTACAAGTACTTTTACTTTACACCACGATAGTATGCACAGACATTATTGGATCTGACATGGCAATTATTGGTTGAATTGTATTCCCCAAAATTCATATGTTGGAATTCTAACCCCCAGTATCTCTGAATGTAACTTTATCTGAAGATAGGGTTAAAACAAGATAGGTATAAACAAGCTTAAATTAAATTATTAACTTGGAGCACAATACAATATGACTGATGACCTTCTTAGAAGGACAAATAGAGACAGTCATACACACAGGGACACATGACAATGAAGGAAATATTGCAGTGATGCTCCTATAAGACAAAGAATACAAAGGATTGCTAGTCACCTACCCACAGTTATGGGGGAGACATGAAATGATTCTTTCTCACACCCCACAGTAAAACAATCTTACTGACTTTTTGACCTGACTTCCAGCCTCTAGAACTGTGACAGAATGTATTTCTGTTGTTTATGCCATTCAGTTTGAGGTAATTTGTTATAGTGACTCTAGTAAACTAATAGAGTAACATATTTCCATTGGTATATTAAGCTATAATATGAACTCTTAAGCAGCACTTTTCCTTAATAACAGTTCTAAGTGCAGTACATATTGCATTTGAATAATTTAATTTCTTGTTGCTGTTGCAGAAAATGTAACTGAATGAGATTTTAATAAAGGATTAATGGACTATGTAGAGTGAGCTTGATTAAGGAATAAAATGTTATCCTTTATAGAAACTTCATGTAAATTCTACAGCCAAACTGACTTTTCAAATGCTGTCATGATCATACTACTTCACTCAGATAGATGCACTGGATTTATATATCAACAATCTCTAACATCTTTATATTTGTTTCTTCTTATGAAGCAAACAATAAAATAATCACACTTAAAAATGAGGTATAGAATAATTTTTAATCTCTTACTAAAGGAGTATAAAATTTTGTACTCATTTTAGACAACGTTTTGTGGGTTCTTATAAAATTACACATATTCTAGTCTTATATAAAACAGCTCTTCCACTTTAGATATTTAAGATAAAATAAAAATGTATATCCATACAATGATTTTTAATTAATATTTATAGCAGCTTGATTCACAATTGTTCAAAGTTTGAAATAAACCATGTCTAAAAACAGATTAATGGGCTAATTAAATATATATCATTATATAGTATATATTTAAATTAAAAAGGAAAAAGTTATGATTTGAATACTCTTCAACAATAAAAAAGAATAAACTACATACAACCTGGATGTCTCTAACTGAAAGAAGTTAGACACAAAATATCACAAAATACATGATTCCTATTATATGAAATCCTAGTAAAGAAAATGCTTTCTCTAGTGAGGTCCATGTGAGCGTCCAGGGGATTGACTTCAAAGAGACACCAGGGAAATGTTTTATTTTTTGTTTATGGCTGTTACATGACTAAATACAATAATTGTGTAATACAAATTAAGTCTATTGCATATAAGTATCAAAAGCATAGGCTTTGAATTTAGGCATGCCTAGGTTTGAAATCTGATTTGTTTTTTACTGGGAATGTGATCATGAGAAATTTATATTTTCTGAATCTCAGTTCTTTCATTTCTACGAGGGAGATGAGGGTGCTCTTCACAAATGCCATTTATATATTTGAATGTTACTTGTAAACTCTTCCTTTGCATTAATCATTCTGCCAGTAACCAAGAAAAAAGTGATTGCAAAGAAGGCTTGGTTCTTGTCTGCATGGAATTTATAGCATGGAAAAGAAGGCAGAATTAGAGACTATGCATACAGTGATAAAACTACAAAAGGAAAATAAAAGCCCTTAGAGCAATGAAAGGGGAACTAATGAATTAATATGGCTGTAGTGTCAAGGAAAGTCTCCTTAAGGAAGGAATGTTTCAAATGTAATATGAGATATGAGAAATACTGACCAGTGAACAGGAAGCAGAGGGTTTCTGCCATGGGAAAAAAGTTCATGCCATAAGCTTAGGGTATTTATAGCACCAGAGGAAGGGCTAAATTCGGAGTGAAGATGATGTAGGAAGGAAAACTGCAGAAGTTCTCATAGGTTAATTTTTAGAGTCAAATGAGATGATACAGATATTTAAGTCAGTAAACATGAGCAAACCAGCACTTTGGTTTGGTTACCATGATATATATGGACCAACTATATGTATCATGTAAACTAATGTTGCTGGTGTATTACAATTATTTGTATGCCTATAAAGTATTTGAATTGAAATTTATCTTTCTCCATGACACATTTTTGTTAATTTACTTCTTTTAATCCTTGAATGGCACTATGTATATGCCAGGAATTATGAAAATAAATTAGATTCAATATGAAATATAATTTGGAGAGTACTAAAATCTTAATAATTTCATCACATTGTTATTTTTCCAGATTTTGGCATTTATTATTTTTAGACTACAGTAACTACTCTAGTTTTCAGTTTATAAAGTGTCAAAATGCTATATTTATTAAAGTTGCTCTCAGTCTTTTACACATGACATATTAACACTCCCATGCTTTGATTGCTACTGTGTTTGTATTTTCAGTTTTCCAGGTTGATCTTTTAATTAAGAAAGCAAAAGAATATATTGAATTGGTTATATATACTTTTGTTATATTTTCATAAATGTCAACTCTGTAGCCTTGTCAACTACCATCAGGATCTGTGCCCTGTGAGAATAAACATTAGTCAGCTGACTTGCTGAGTTTTTTCTAAAGCTCAGATTTTATGAACTTTTATTTCTAGTTGATATTTTCCCCTTGAATGCAGGAGTAACTTATTAATCTTGTGTTTTGGCACAAGAAAACTTATTTTTTTTTCCTTCCACAAAGATTTAAAGGAAGCTCAATAACAAAATAAGAGGTAAGAAATGAAGCCACTGTGTATATAATCCTGATTAAACAATCTCAGTTTACCTGAAATGGAATAAAGTCAATCAAATGTTTTGAGGGTTTGAGGTATTCTTTCTTTTTCTTTCACTACTGTAAAACTGTTAACAGGCATAATGAGGGGTTGCCTAGACTCTCCAAACCTCCCTGCTCTCACCACACAAAGACAAAACGTACTCTAGTACATGAGACCTTTAGTAAAAGAGCTTTAATATGATTAGTGTGTAACAGAGAGAAGAGTAAGAATATAGTTAAATTGGTTTCCAATTAAACACCCAAAGTTATCCATTCTATCATGGGTAAACACATATCCAAACAGGGTTGACCCCTCAGGACAACTGAGGCCCAAAATCTTACCACAAGTCTAAAGAAACTTCTGGTAGGAATTTATAAAAAAGGGGGCAGGCAAGTCTGGAAGAAAAAGAGCAAAATCAAAATACAAGTCAATGTATTTTTGTCAATTCCCCATGGGTTTCTCACCCATGTCTGTCTTTTTCAAATGTCTCTTTCTGTGTCCCCCAAGTTCCTGGTTCAAGTCCAAGGCCAAGAAGCAAATGCAGCTTCTCCACATTCTCCCTTCAAGTCTTCTTCCTCAGTCTTCTCCTTTATTTTTACTTTCTGTCCTTCTCCCAGTCTTTTCTAATTTCTCCTGGATGTTCAGCTCCACCCTTTCTTGGGTGGGGCAGGGAAGCTGGAACCTCCCCTTCTTTCTATGGATATCACACTATTAAAAAAAAAGTGTAGCATAAAATGTGTTCTTACTATCCATGTGTTTAGAGATATCAATATAGCAATTAAAACTCCTGTCAGTATCCAGGTTGTTAAATTTATAGGAAGTGGCAGAATGATAATTTGGACTTTTTGGTGCTGTTTGGGTTTTTTGTTCATTATCACTATAAATAGCCATGTGTTCTTTTTTGTGAAGGGGTACAGCTACTTTGACTCTAACCATGTTAGCATCGTACTAGTGCACATTATTTAGGAGAAGAAAAATGTCCAGAAAAAATTTTGTTGTGCCTGGTGTAACATTTCTCACAGTCCATATATACCTCTCACATCTAGCACCCAAATATCTCCTTGATAATGTTATTCCCTCATCTTAGGAACTTTCTATCTTTGTTTCTGTGTTTATTTCTTTTGAGTGTTTAATGTAGATTGTTTCTTCAGCTCAAGACTTCCAAGTAAACCAGAAGGAAAAAAAAAAAAGCAATGATAGTTATATACAGATATACAGATATTTTTTATTGTCAGCTGAATGCATATTGGTTCACCTCGCTAGGAGTTGTGCTGTGTCCAATGTTTGTTATGTTTATGTTGTTGTGAGGCTTCAAATTCCTCTAGTATATGTGTTTTTATCTCCTCCATGGGTTGTGGACTTCCTAACTACTTTTCAGAGATAATGTTTTACAAGTGTTTTAGCTGTTAGCCCTGTTGATGTGAGGGTGAAGCTGGAGAAGTAGAAGCATTCTATAATCTTACAATTAAATTTAATTCTTTAGTGGGCTTGCATTCCTGGGCTATGAATTTTACAATAGTTTTTGTTTCCCACTTAGATGGAGTAGGAAGCCTTGAAGGAGCAAAAGAGTGATAAATGTCCTCCTGTTGGAGCAATAAATCATTTTAAGTCTTCTTCTTTTGAAAGTAGCCTTTTGTTATGGACAATATCCTAGATATGTTTCAAAATTCTCCTAACTGTAAGAGTACTGAGTGGAACTTTTCTGGCTCTTTACCATGAGTATCTTGTGTGGTCCTTGGATATAAACCAGCAATAAATTGAACCCACCAAAAACCGTAGCCCCAGGTGTTTCTCACTCTTACTTTAGTCCACTCTCAGCTTCCAGCAGGTAAGGAGATCTAAGCTGTGACCTGGCATTCGCTTGTCTCTCCAGTGGGTCTTCAAAAAAGTAATTGGATCTGTGTTTGTGAAGTTCCTTTTGTTGTAGGATGAGAATGAGAACTTCCAAGGACTTTACTTGGTGGTACAAAGGCCAGAACCTTCAAAAACCATTTTTGATACATTTACTGTTTCTAAGCCTGTGAGTCTAAAAATACCATGTTTGGTACTGTAACAGTCCAGAGAGAAGCCATGAGGCATTGCACATCCTGCCTCATAATGAATTCTTCTGAAGTCCGCTTCTATCTAAATTTTTATAAATGCAAACTGCAGATAAGCAAGGAAGTAATTATAGCTGTGGTTCTAAAGCAGATTAACATACTACATTTTTGTCATGCTTTTCAGTTTGAAACCCATTTTAGTCGGTTACTTAATTTGCATATGAAGTTGATTAAAAAAAGCTACAATAGCAGTATCAGAGGAAAGATTGTGTATTTCTCATCTGTAATACAGTGTTTTATATCCAATGTACAGTTGAAGAATATTTTTGTGTATGCTTTATATTTTTATATATGTTGTATGTTTCCATGTTTCTTGCTTTGGGATACAATATATATTTAGAATTCTCAATGTGTCCTTTTCAGACGAGATCGGGTGCATTCAGGGTGGTATGGCCGTAGACAATGTGTCCTTTTCAAAGTGAGCCAGAAACTAATATTGTAATCTGGTGATGCTGAGATCAAGGAAATATTTGCAATTGTCAATGAAGACATAAGAATGCTCTGTATATACTGAAAGGCTTCATATAAAGAGTGAACATTCTGACATATGAAACATTAATAGACTAGAGCAGAGAACAGACAATATAGAAATGGTGAATTGGAAGAAGAGACTCTTACATGGCTAGGAAATATTTCCTTTAGTCAAATTTAGTTAAAGATATTGATCTCCAGTTCCCTAGTTAGAAGAATTAATTATAACTTTTTAGAAATGACATAATGTTTATGGCATATATATATATTTTTGCACTTGCATTGTCAGAGGGGGTATTATATTCCCTGCCCCATTTACATGCAGCTGCCTTTGTGCAGCTACTGTAACTACGGATAGACCTTACTGGCCAGGTAAAGTTATAGAACATGGAAGGTAGGTGGACTAAAGGAAAGCTCTTGCTTCTGTGGCCTGATATGCACCCTGGTACAGCTGGGAAGGAGACATGGAAAGAGACATGGAGGAGAGACCCAAGGAGAGGCTGACAACAGCAGCTGTTATTTTGAAGTGGTAGCTCTTTGTCTTAGCTCTCTGGGATGTGCTTCTAAAAGCTTTTCTCGTGGGTCATTTCCAGAAGATCTTTCAACTTGTGGCAAGCTGTCAGGCCTTAATGGCTCCACTTTAGGCTGACTCTGTTTGGCCGGGCATTTACCCACAGGGATGGGTAACTTTTTGTGTTTTATTGGAAAAAAAATATATTTCTTCTCAGCACTCTCTATGCACACTAGTTCTATTAAAGTTCTATTAAAATGAGAGTTTCCTTTGTTTTTAAGAGGTGAATGACAACATCTAGCAATAGTGTTATAGTATGGAAATTTGAGGGTTCCTGGGTACCACTTGGTCATATGCTAAAAATATAACTAGTTTGAGTATATATACACAATCCAGAAAGTTGGCCTTTCCTTACCTCTGTCTTAGAGTGATTCAATCACTAACAATTTATTCTTCTCTTCATCAATTCTGAAATGAAACTCCCTGAAAGTATTGCAACTATGGACTGTAGAAATGGTGATAATACTTTTCAACATACTTTGCAGAAACTATTCTCAAAATACAGCATGCACAAAAATAAAATGGGAAACTTGCAAAAAAAAAATGCACACCCTGACCTAACCTGCATACATTCTGTTTTAGAACAGTTAAATTGAAGTTCCAGAATCAGACTTTTTTAACAAGAATTTCAAAGAAGTGTCATACTGTGTATTTTATAATATACCTTGTATTTTATAATGTATAATATATGTATGTATTGTATATATTAGCTACACATTTTCCTATCCTGATAAATTTGTTTCATTAACAAGTCTCCCAGTAACTTATATAGTTTACATGATAGTAAAATGTTTATAATAATATTAGTGTCTCTGATGTTATCAGCATGGCATCTTTGAAGAGCTCTATGATAACTTTTCTCTGTAGGAGGGAATGTTGCCACGGAATTGAAAAACCTAAATGCAATGGTGATAATTGGATCCCAGACCAACTAGCTGTACTCAATTGACAATGCAAGGTGACCATATTACTATAATGAAAGCAGAGTCAAAGCAGCAGACAGAAAAAGACAGAAAAGTCTGACTCTCAGATCTATATGGCATTGACTAGTTAATCATGATGTTCTTAGAAGTGAATAGATGCAAAATTCACTAAATTCTTCCTCGATTTGTGTAAGTGAAAGAGTTCTAGGAAGGGTACAAAAGTCTAATTTGAATAATTAAACAGTTACGTCTCCAATGACTTGATCTGAGTCACTTTATAGACACAGTCCTTAAAGATACATTATATGCAGTTTCATTTATGGGCTTCAAATAGTGATGGGTTGAATATTATTATTGTTTAATTTACATATAAAGAAATTATCATTCCAATTAATTCAGGGATTTTATTTCCCCCTAGACAAACAGGCAAAGAGAGCTAAATATGTTTTGAAGTCATGTCTCTATGTTAAAATCTCATGTTTATGGGCCCTCCCTGGTGGCTCAGTGTGTTAAGCAATGCACTGTGAAGCAAACTGCAGCACAAGTTCGATCCCTGACGCCGGCTGGGGAGGTGATCCACATGGCACAGGCAGACCTCTCCTGCCTTGCCCGCTGCTCCCCTCAGCAGTGTGTTTCAGTCTATCTGCCTGTTCTGCTCCCTGCTCTGTCTGGTGGATTCTCTCACTTCCCCGCACCTCTGACCTGTACCGTGCTTGTATGCATAAATAAATAAATCTTTAAAAAAAATAAAATAAAATCTCATGTTTCTACTATTCCTAATGCAACATATTTCTCCCAGCTTTTGGATCTAAGTGATTATTCCAATATAAGGGGAAGTGCTAATGGAATCCATTCAATCAATGAAAAGTTGCAATGAGAAGGCTTGCCTTTCTATAAATCACTGTGCTAGATAGACTTAAAGACCTCAATCCAATATTTTCTTTTCACCCCTTCCTGATTACTCTAAGATAAAAATAAGTCTGCCTCTAATAGCAATTTGGAAAAAGTACTTTAAAAATAAATTGAAATAAAGATCAAACCGTATTTTTAAGGAAGTATATTCGCTATAAAATATAATCACTGTATATTGTCAAATCTGTTGTTCACAAAACAGGGCTTATATAATCCCACTCATTCAAGGTGAGTTCTTGAATTATTTTCTTAGCTCCTACTTTAGAGGTGAAGAAAAGAAGTGAGTCAATCTCACCAAATAATTCACTGAAAGAAGACACAAAGAGAATCAATAATAAATTATTGCTTCCTTTGTATACCCCTGCTTCAGACTGAGGTATGTTCTTTCTAGGCAAGACTTAAAGTTTTTCTTTGTAGTTCTTTGTGTTTCCCTGGATTATAATTGCTAATATAGGACTGCTGAAGGTAGCACTAAGAGGGCTTTAGAAGCAAGCTGTTATTGTTCTCAGTTATCACTTTATACTACACTTGATCTTAGCCAAAAGGCTGAGAAGCGATCAGTTATCGCTTTATATCAGTGAGAGTACCTATACTCTTATCCAAGGTTAGAATTATACTGAAGAACTTCCAAATATAAGAACTTATCACTTTCTTTACATGCTATGAGTAAGTGGCTCACAAAGAGTAATTTTAAAAGCAAATTGAGAAAATTGTCCTACAGTATTAAGTTGTCTTCTTAAATTAGACATGTCTTATTAAATTTGAATAATCTGAGACTATGAAAAGAAAAATGACCAAATTTTTGGACCCAAATAATACTTTAGCCAACTAATATCATTCTTATTAGTATAATTTTTGATTCATCTCATCATAAGTATTTTGCATTAGGTTCATGGTGAGACAGTCATACTGCCACCAACTTTTAAAAACTAAGTTTCTTTTCAGTCATTTTTTTCTATTGAGAGTTGTTTCATCTCATTTTTTTTTTTGAGGATTGTTTTCATCTCACTTAATTAACTCTGTCTTTTCATGCACCATAAGTATCTCCTGATCCTATCTGGTCATTGCCAACTTTTGTCTGTGCTATTTATTGAAGATGACCTGTTCCTACACCATTAGAATTCTTAGCTTTTTACATTCAACTAGAAGAGTTACACAAACCTTTGTCATAGGGCTGCTTATTCACCAATATGTCTGTTGGCTACAAGATTTTGGCTATTTTTTTTAATATTTTAAAACATTTTCCTGATGCCATTGAAAACATTTCATTAATATAAGAGAATTAAAAGACTGACACAACTATGAATGGTGAATGTAACACTATAATTGGTTGCTATGCTCAGTTTTCAGGGGTAAAAATTTCAATATATAAAAATCATAATAAAATTGGATATAAATAATGAGGCAATATAAAGAGGAGAATTTCAGTGACACACTATTTTTGTCACATCTCTGATCATGGTGAATTATTTTTATTTTTAAATTTTTTCTCCCATCTTTGGAACAGATACCTTATATCCAGTTAAAGGGAGTTATAGCCCTTCTTATCTCTTTAGTAATACTTTCAGTAGTTGCTCCAAAGATGTAAGAATGCTAAAATGGAACAAAAAGACCTAAACAACATAAGTCACATTCTAAAAATAGACATTCATAAAATATCAGTTAAAGATAAGTTTTTACTTCCCCATTGGAATTTCTACTTTAGATCTTGATTTCTGAAATGAATTTTACTGAAAACATCAAACATAAATTATAAAACAGTGGACTTCTTTGATTAAAATAGTGTAGGAAATTGGCTCATTAGGAAGTACTATCACAGAAATGCAAATTAAACCCACAATAACCTACCAATGCATACTAGCTCGAATTATTAGAATTAAAACAAACAAACAGAACAGACCATACCAGGTACTGACAAAGGGGTGGAATAACCAGAGCTTTTATATATCACTGGGGATGATGTAACTGGAACAGCCACATTAAAAACGATACTCTGGCAGTTTTTTTAAAATGGTTCAAACAGACAACACATAATCCGTGCATTTCATTACTATATGTTTGCACAAGATTAATGAAAACATACACTCAATTTTATATATATGTTCATGCCTCCTTTAATACAACAACTGAGAAAACGGAAATATAAATATCCAACAAGTGGTGAGTAGATGAATAAACAAGTGTGTCACACAGGAAATACTTTTTTGCTTCCTGTTCCATGACAAGTTTGAGAAATGACTAGGTTACTATATCAGGTCCCTATATACCCCAAAAAGCCCCTCAGCTCTATAATTCCCACACAATGTGAAACATACATTAACACTACAAGGTACCACTCAAATATCAAAGTGTGGGGGGGTGCTTCTGTTCTTAGATTCTCCCAAATCTGCTGAGGATTTTCTGCAGTTAGCTTTCATATGGGGAGGGAGGGTTGGTGGTGGCAGATCTCATTAGAGATAAATCCTATAGTCTAAAATTGTTTCCTTTTGATTTATCTTTTTCTTAACTGGCTCAGAGGAATTTTGTTTCATTTAGAGTAAGAAAATTAATTATGGCTGATAAATTATAAACCGACAAGTCACTTAACATCCATTTCTTCTTTCCCTTATTATGAAATCTCAGGTTTTTTTTTTTTTTTTTTTGTGAAAGGCACAAATCTGTGACTGTTAAAACGCTGAAGGAAAGCTTTTATGATTCCAAAATTGTACGAACAAGAGTTGTAGAATCACTAGGAAGGACATATTATCTAATGTCTCTCTATTTGTGATCATGAAGGATGGTGGATAAGGAGTTGATTTCAGAGACGTGAATCACAGCTGCCAGATGTTTTAATAGAGGAGATAATGATATCTGAGAGGATTCATCGTTACAATTGACTAGCAATGTTTTTCATCCTTTCCTTTTTTGAATGGGAGTTTTAAAATTGTACTGTTTTTGTTTCTGCGGCACTATTTGAGATAGAATGAGGCAGATGACATACCTATTAATTTTAAGTCATCAGTCTTATGTGGACTAATGCCCATAACACAGGAGTCTTAGACTTTAAGATGGAAGCAGTAGCTGAATTAGTCACACACCCTCACACCCTGTCTTCTGAAATTGGTAAATGTATTCTCTGTGTATATTTGCGATATACCAAAAGGGTGTATTATGTTAGAAAATGCTAGTTTTTCCTAAACTCTATTACTGTCTTCTTCCTTTGGAAATAAAATCTTCAAATTCTAACAGGTCCCAGGCTCTGGCCTCTTCCTCTGCTCCCCATACCTCACCCCCACTCTATTCTTCTTTCTAGCTTGTGTGGTCATGGACCAGTGAAATGTGAGCAGATGAGAGATGGGCAATTTTCAAGACATGGTATATCCTTTACTTCCTATGCTTTCCATTCCTAGTACCAGTAAATTGGATTTTGATTATAGTAACTGGAGCTACAAGTTATGTGTTGAGGATGGTAGGAAATATAAGTGGAATAACTTGGGTCATCAATATGGCCAAGCCTAGACTGGACCACAACCATAGATTCTTATGAGAGCATGGACTATATTTTTACTTATTTAAGTCACTCTGTTTTGGGGTTTCTTATAAGCTATTCCCAAACTACCTAAATAATACAAATATTCTTTCAAATGTAATATGTATTCCCTTAGTCCTTCAACTTCTTAGCTTTTTATATTCACAAGTTTGGACTACTGAAAATCAAAAACACTGATACCTTAGAGTAAAAGAAATTCTTTAGTTTTGATGTCTTCCTCAGGCAATGGATGCTGCTAATTCTTTGAAGAAGGGGCAAGAGTGTTAGGAAACTGTGTATGTATGTGTGTGTATGTTTACAGATAGTCCAAATATTACTTAGCTACAGAGAAAGTCTTTTCATACTATTTACTTCAATTCTGAGAGCAATGCAAATGACTGTTTCATCTCCCTCTCTTAAGATGGTATATTCCAAATGGATTTTACTCTTAACTGTTTTATTTACATTTAAGGCATACTCCTTTTTGGTTGATCTATGCAAAAATTTTATTACATTTCTCTGTGCTTTCAACTGTCCATTCTTTGTTTTTTAAAGATTTTTTTAAATTTATGCATACAAGAGCTGGGGTACAGGTCAGAGGCGCAGGGGGTGAGGATTCACCAGTGATAGAGTGGGGAACAGAACAGGCAGATCCACTGAAATACACTGCTGAGGGGAACAGCGGGTCAGACATAAGAGGTCTCCTGAGCCATGCGGGTCCCCTCCCTGGCCAAGGATCTAACCTGCGCTTCAGTGACCGCAGAAGCCCCACAGTGCAGTGCTCAACTCCTTGAGCCATCAGGGACGCTCTAAAATGCCCATTCTTTGTAAAATTGTTTCAAACCTTTTCCATATGTTTAAATATCCAAGCCCCTACTTCTTTCACGTGCATGCTACAGTGAAAATATGAAAGGTATTAGATACAACTCTAACAAATTGTCATTGCCACATCTATAAGCCAACCATCTTGTACACATCTGTATCACTAATTGTTCATTTTAGACTGGATTTATTGGTGGAGCTATGCCTCCCTATAGATAAAGCAGAGCAATTACCTAAACATTTCTTCAACATTATATATTAATATTACTTATCTCTTCTTCCCCATGTTGCTCTATTTTAAACTGGGTTAATTTTATGATAATTTAAAAATAATTTCAAAAAATTTCTCTCCTTTCAGGTAATGGATATGTCTATTACCTGGATTGTAGTGATAGTTTGACAGGTGTATGCAAATGTACAAACTCACCAAACTGTATACATTAAATATGTGCAGATTTTATATTTAAATTGTATCTCAAAAATATTTTTTTTTAAAAAAATAAACCTTAACTCTGTATCTCTCTCCACCAACGGCCTCACCTCTCTACAGGTAAACTGACTTTCCAAGCCTGACCTCTGAACCTTCATCCAATTAAGGGGCCTTACATGCACCTAAAATTTAGCCTGATAAAAATTAAACTTATGGTATTCACTACTAGTCCTCTTTTTATATTCTAAAAAAAGAAAAATCAAGAATATATTTATTAACATGTCAATCATTGATTTCTTAGATATAATAAAACATAATTTGTGAAATAAAATTGATACATTATACTTTATCCAAACAATGAGCACTTGATTTTTTCCAATATAACATTGTGTACTCTTAAGGTCTACAATGTGATGCTCTGATAATAGAGAAAAGGGAATGATTATGCTTTTTGACAGGAATGCAACTTGTTGCTATGAAAACATTATGAGGGATTCTCCAAAAAATTAAAAAGGGAACTACCATATGAACCAGCAATCTAACTTCTGGATGTTTATCCAAATGAATTGAAATCATGTTCTGAAGTGACATTTGCACTCTTAAGGTTTCTCTCCAACTCTCCTCTGCTAAGGAACCCCTGCCCATTTTCTGTATTAATTCTCAAGGTTCTAGCTCTTTCTTTGATTGACTGCCATCATCCCAAGTCTAGATCTGTACTGTAGATGGAATCATGTCTTCTTTTTAAAGTTAATATTCTGCTTCACATAGATGGCATAAAATACCAACACAAAAAATTTTATAAAATGGTACCAATTTTGTATTATAATTCTATAACAAAAACCATGCACTTAACATCTACTGTATACTAAGTGCTGTGAGTGACTTTATCATGTGTTTTACATTTCAGTTTATTATAGTTAATAGTATAGTAAGAACTCATTTATTTTCCCAATATAGAAAATATAACTATCATGACATTAACTATAATGATATTATAATAGAAAATATAGAAAGGTAGATATATGGAAAACTACAGGAAACAAAAGACAGAATAAATTTTATGATGTCAGTTGTGGGCAAAACTGCTATGAAAATTTTAATCAAAAAAGGAATTTAAGTAGTTTCTGAATAGTGTACATAATCTGGATATACAGAAATGTTTTTAATGTAAAACAATAATATTTATAGAGCCCAAGATAGAAAAATCCAAGCCATTTTTTAGGGAACAGAGAGAAGTCCCTGTGATTATTGCAAAGGAATCATGTAAATAAAATGGTGAATAGTAAGAGTAGACAGTCATGCCACATTTATGAATTTCTTAGTATAAAATTAAAGATTGGTGTTATCTTGGTTTCTCCCACAAATATAATGCATGTATATGTGGAGAAATATATAAATATACATATAGATATGTAATGACCTTCTTCAGTTAAAATTATGCAAAAGGAGTGATAAGGAAGATGGAGCAGATTTGCCTACTTAATGTGTTACTATGACAGTCTTTATTCTTCTCTTAATATGTGTATTACATTAAACGTGTTACTTTAATGACATAAATAAAGGTTTATTTTTCCAGAGCATCATATACTGAACACCTAGTAAACATATTTCTGTCTCAGGAATATAAAATCAAGTACAATATGAATTTTAAATTCTATAAGTAAATTAAAATGAAAACAAATGATCATTGTTACCATGAACTGAGCTTTAGAGTAGCAAATAAGTTTTAATAACTTACCTGGGATGAATGGTTTAAGAAAGATGCTTTATAAATTATGATACCCCATTAAGTCTATCTAGAGATTTTTCTGAAGGCAGCTTAGGAATGCCTCTGAGTCTATATCTATTCTTCATGTATTTCTGAATCAAGTGTCTACCTAAATTATTTCTTAATTTGTATGCTTTACATGGAAATCCAAAACAATACATTTTTTATATCCTAATTGGGTCCAGCCCAGAGACCAGGACTAAACACCTAGCAGATACTCAGAGTTAAATGCAGGTTTTCCAGTGAAGGAAAAGAAAACAGTGAAAGCCTGATTTAGGTCAATGGGATTTAATTCCAGAAAAGAATGAACCCAATAGAAGAGCGATTAATCAAGGATGAAATAATAATTAATACCCAGTTATCAGAAATGATGATGGTAACTTAATATCAAGTTACTAATGTAGATAGGGAAAGGGCAGTTAAGCCTTTACGAGTTAAAACATAAGATGCTGGCAATATTGGACCTGGAATTATGCTGATTGAGTAAGAAACCTCTGGAAGATGGGAATAAAGTCTCAAACAGTTAAGGTACCATTCAAGTTGAGCATCTTCCATTAACCTTATCATTTATCTTGAATCTTATTAGTTTAGATCATGATTTAGAGGTGAGTTTTGAGGATGGTATTAGATAATTGACCTATCAGTCACCAAGAGATATTAGTATAAAGACCGTAACTTCTACATCTGCTTTCTTAAAGAGTCACCACTGCAAACATCCTCATGTGCTTTGTATAATAGTCTGTATAGTCTGTACATATTAGATGTTTTTATTGGGTCTAGTCTGGAAAACAGAGCCCATGCCATCTAGTAAAATAGAGAGTATATAACCTGGGAATAGTTAAATTTCTTGAGAACTAGAAGTCAAATATTCTTACACCATTAAGAAGGTCACATATTAAAAAAATTAGCAACTACAAATGTTGGTAAGGATGTGGTGAAAAAGGAACTCTCCTACACAGCTGGTAGGAATGCTAACTGGTTCAACTACTGTGGAAAGCTGTACGGAGGTTCCTCAGTCCACTAAAAATGGAGCTACTATATGACTCAGCAATTCCACTCCTAGGAACCTACCCAAAAGACACAAAACATTAATTCAAAATAATACACATACCCCTATGTTTACTGTAGCATTATTTAAAATAGGTAAGACAGGAAATCAACACAAATGCCCCAAAACAGACAACTGGATCAAGAAGATGTGGTATATATACACAATGGAATATTATTCAGCAATCAAAAAAGATAAACTGATGCCAATCACAGCAACATGGATGGAACTTGAAGGGGTTATGCTCTGTGAAATAAATCAATAGGAAAAAGAAAAATGCTGGATGTTTTCACTTATAGAAGGAGTATAGGGGATCAAGGAAAAACAACACCACCGCCACCAACAAAAAACCCCAAAATAGACAACTATAAATCAGGGAATCGGAGACATTCTTCAGGTCATGGGGAGGGAAAGGGATCAAAATGGGGGCAAAAAGAGCACAAGGAACTATGGTGATAGTGCATGGGTAAATGGGTAGTAGACTATGGGGACTACACCTGAGGAAAGAAAGCAAACACTGTAAGAAAAATAATAATAATAAAAAAATCAGCCAGCCTGGAATTATGCTCATCTAATCAACACTTTAAGAAAAATTTCAGTTTTTGTAATGTCATCATAACAAATTTAACAAAAAGTGTAACAGAAAGTCCTTTTCCTTTAATTATTTAACATTCAACTTGCCCAATACATTTTATGCACCCTAACAATTGACAAATTTTCGGTCTGATGGATTTTATTTATAATTCTAGGAAGACGAATGAAAGAAACTACCTTTTCTTTAATGAGGACAAATTGCAGACAACTTTATTGTCCTACTGTTCTTTATAAGGGAAAATTTTCCATTTCAGTGTTTGACGAGCTTAAATGGGTTTCTTACTTTAGATAAATACTTCTCCAAATAAATTTTGCTCACTAATTTCCTTTGAGACTGAACTTGCCCACTTGTCATTAAGTGTATTCTAGAGAGTAACTTTATTTAGTATTTTCTGAAATCGATTCCTATTTTTAATTCTGGTGTGAAATAATGATAGCCTCTCCCTTGAGATTTCAATTTGTTTGAATCTCTCTTACTAGAAATTTCACTCTTTTAGGCTAAACACATTTTCAAATATTTAATTGTCTACTAAATTACTACATTATTTTGCAATCTATTAAATTTTAAGATCATTTATTTTAAAAAAAAGTATCTTCTAATTCCTTCCTAGGCACAGATTCTTCTTTTCAAATAAGTTTTAACTTTTCACTTGTTTCTTTTCCAGTAAACCTAAGAGCTTTAAGCTATTTTTCCATGTGTAGCTGAATATGATTACCTTATTGTATGTAGTTTTACAACTCAGAAACTACAGTAGACTATGTAAACAAGGAAATGATATATCTATCATCGTCATCGTGTGCCCAGGAAATATTATTTTACTTTTCTTGCTTTATCTTGTGAAGAGAAAACAACTTTGACTTGGTTTGGAAATGATGTATCTGACTCATATATATATTTTTTCTACCTGTCATATGAAACTGAAAAAGATAAGACTTTGACACTCATTTCAAAGGATTTTATTTGAAAGGTTTTTCACAACTTTAAACAATATCAAGAAGTTGATTTATTTCTTAATATTATTAAAAAGAAAACACATTGCTGACCCCACTTGACTCATTTTTCTGGCTATTACAGAATCATACAGATCCAGATCATGTCCAACGGGAATCTACTTCTTGCATATTTTTCACCTAGAGGTACTGAATTTTGCTGGCAAGTGACCCTGGTTCTGCCCTGATATATAATGTCTGTCCATGATATGTAATGACTACTGCAGCAATAAACCAGATCAGGTCCAGAGCATGTAGTAAAGTCAGTTCTATTAATTCTAGGTTTCCTTACCTAGTACTTAATGTTCTCAAGGAATATAATTATTTTGTTCTACAAAACACATTTTAAGAGGTACTTGAATAGGGTAGTCATAGTGCAGGATTGGATTCTGTGCCTGGGCTCAAAATTATATGCTCCCTTTTCACCAAAACAGGTTTAACTAGCACTGTTGCTGAATATCAAACCTGAGGTGAGAGATCAATGAGGACTTCCTGATGCAATCCTGTCAGAGGTTAGAACCATAAACTACGGGCATTCTACCTCTTTCTACTCTAGAGAGGGCACAATACATTTTAACAGGGATCGACACTTTTATGTTTTTCATCCAAATGTACAATACAGTTTTGTTAATTTTAGGTACAAGATACGGAAATCTCTAGGACTTACCTTAGGTAATTTAGACTTTATACCCATTGAATAGCAATTTGCTGTTTCATCTTGCCACCAGGCCCTGCAACTTTTACTGTATTATTTAATTCTTCTTTTTTTAATTTAAATTGTTTATTTCTACATTGAAGGAAAGACACTACACTTTTATTTTTCATAATTTTGGGGATTTTCTGCATAGCAAATAAAAATTGTCCTCTTCTTTCTTTCTAATACGGATGTTTTTCTTTCCTAATTTCTCTGACTAGGACTTCCAGTACTAAGTTGAATAGAAATGGTGAGAATGGACATCCTTGTCCTGTTGTTGATTGGAGAGGATACACTTTCTGTTTTTCACTCTTGAACATCATGCTAGTTAGCTATGGACTTTTCATATATAACCATCATCATATTAGCTTCATTCCTTCTAGGACTAGTTTATTGAGGGTATTCTCATGAAAGGGTAACTTCTTAGTTTTCCTTTATAAAGACCTGTTAACAGTAGGACAATAAAGTTGTCTGCAATTTGTCCTCATTAAAGAAAAGGTAGTTTCTTTCATTCGTCTTCCTAGAATTATAAATAAAATCCATCAGACCGAAAATTTGTCAATTGTTAGGGTGCATAAAATGTATTGGGCAAGTTGAATGTTAAATAATTAAAGGAAAAGGACTTTCTGTTACACTTTTTGTTAAATTTGTTATGATGACATTACAAAAACTGAAATTTTTCTTAAAGTGTTGATAAGTATTAATTCCAAGCTGGCTGATTTTTATCTGACCCAGATAAATATAATTGGCCATAATATGTTTCTGTTTGGGAAACAGAAAATTTAAAAGGAGTATTCTTTTATCATTTATTATATTTTAAGCCTTGCTTTCATAATAAAGAAAAATTAAGATTTTGCTCTTCATACCCATTATGTTTTTGGGGAGGGAGTATTTGACTAAAATGGCAAAGACACTAAAATATGGTGCTTGAGTTTGGTACTTTAACACATTTGTTTTTTTTAAAGTGTGAGACTTAGAACATGGGACCCTGTTAAAGCTGATAGGGCAGTATCCATACAGAATACCATGTATGTCTTTAACTGTCTTTTTTTGGGATCCATTTCTCTCTGGAAGGATCTGCCTTCATGGATACAGGTCCTGGTAAAAGCATCTCTTTCTTTAATCCTTCTATCTCGAAGGGGAGTTATGTAACTATGAGTGTTCTCCAGTTTGCTTCAGGTTTGACTTCTAGTTTTTAAGAAAACTAACTATTCCCAGACATATTCTATTTTACTACATGGCATGGGCTCTGTTTTCCAGACTGGATCCCAACAAATATACCTAAATATGTACAGACTATCACACAAACCACATGAAGATGTTTGCAGTGGTTACTCTTTAAGATAGCAGAGGAAGAAGTCATGGTCTATATATTAGTATCTCTCTGTGACTACTTGGTCAATTATATAACACCGTCCTCAAAACTCACCCCTGAACTATTCTCTGGAACTGATGCAAACTATTCTCTCTTACACACACACAAAACAAAGACACACACACACCCCACAGGAAAAATATGCAAAAAGTCACATTAAAAAATTAACACTATATAGATGGTTTACTGAAATGTTAAGATTGTAATATGAGAATACATCAACTATTTATTCCACTGAAAAATGCTACTAAAATGCCCTTTCTTTTAATTACTAAAGAATATAATGACCATTCTGAGTTGTATACTAACAGCTTTTCCTATGATGGTAGTATATAATGGTCTGAGAACCATTATTTTAGCTGACATTGATTTGTATTGTTGTATTTACTTGCAAGACTAAAAGAAATGTTGCTTGTAGCAGTCTAAAATACAAGAGATTATATATATATATCATCTTAAAAACATTTATAATTAGATTTTACTAAGATCTTTCCATTAATTTCATCTGATCTAATTTGTAACTGACGTGGGTATCATGATAGGGGTCATTTTGGTCCTATTTTACCCAAACTGTTTGTTTTCAAATAAGTTTTATAGAAAAACAATGAGCAATAGTTCAAACATGTAATAGCCTTATTTATTCATTTCTCCCCTTCTTCAGCATTAGTATTCCGCTGAGCTGTGGAGTGATATTGAATAGTGGTCATGGAAATATTTCAGATCTACTTTGTTCTTTAAAGATTATGGCTTTGTACACAGCCTATTTCCTGAGGGACAAAGTGATATTGGTAGAGTAGCAGAAATGGAAATCATGTTGAAGTTACACAGCAAATGATGAGGCACTTTGGGGATAGACTGAAAGAAAACCTTAAGCTTAATTAAAGTTGACTTAGAAACAACCACTAAGGAGGAAAGTGTTAGACTAAGTATTTGGTATTGATTTCATGGGTCATCATGAACTTTTAAATAGTTTTTCAATGACACAAAATTATACTTTCACATAAAAAGCAGTTCACATAAAAAAGTTTGCAGCCACAGAGCAATCCATACAGAAACAATATTTTCTAAAGATATGCTGAAAATAGTATACTAATAAGCATGGAAATAAAAACAAGAAAATATTAGACTTTATTTTTATACAGTTTTCAAAAATGGGAGATTTAAATTGTTGTTATGGGAAATACTGAATATTTTATAAAAATATTCAATATAATATTTGTTAAATGCTTAGAAAAAATAGTTTGTCATAGTTAGGTCTATAATAGAATATATAACCATACCTTTCTTCATCTTTTCCAGATATCACCAAATTGCTATATAAAACAGCTAGATTAATAAATGCTTTCCACATATATGTAGAAAACTTTGTTTCTCTACAACTTAACAAACATCTGATATTAATTTTTCCATTACATGTCAACAAAGATGAAGTATATTCTTGTTTTTAATTTGCATTTACAAATTAGATATGTGGAGAATCTAAACTGCATCTTTCATTGTATTAAAAAATATTTAACATTAATCCAATTCTATTTATAGGGAAGCAGTTAAATGATATTATGACATATGTAATTCAAGCAGTTATTGAATATTGCACACTTGGTAAAAATATAAATTGGGTTTTTTTTTGTACTGACTTGACAATATATTGGAAGTCATTAACTGAATAAAGCCAATTAAAAGGTAAAAGGGTATTTCAGAGTAGAGATTTGCAATTGTGGGTTAGGCTTGTAAAGAATGATTTTGAAATTTTTAGCTGTATACTCAGTTTTCAGGGTAGTTTCTACTATAAATTTTTGCTACATGTACATTAAATTTTGAGTTTCAAAAAATGTTATATTATCATGAACAACTGGTATAAAAGTTAATATTATATTGCAATTCCCATCTTACAAACATTATCTTATAACATTATGAATATCCATGAGAATAAAAATTCACACTTTTTGTACCATTAATTTTTAAAACTTTTTTTTGAGGTAATTATAAATTCACAGGCAGTTGTGAGAAGTAATAAAACAGATCCTCTATGTTCTTTGCCCCCAAAGGTAATGTTTGCATAGTTATAGACTAATTAACTTTTATATCAAGAAAATGTTCAGTGCAATTTTTAGGGTAAATATTGTTCTTGCAGTTAGTTTTCAGTGTGCAAAATGATTTTAGACTATAAATGAAGGTAAATAACTTTACATCTTAGATTTTTATAGGGATACAATATGCATTCAAAGATTGTAGGAAGGTCCTCTATAGAACCAAAGTTCTTTAAGCCAATAGTGATCAAAAATTTCAATTTTGTACTACTATTAATAGAGAAAACATAAAATGCATAATGATGGTAGTAGATGAATTATGTGCATAAAATAGAAAACAGATAAAGAATAAATTAAAATATTTACAAACACTATTATTTAATTAAACCTAAACTCACTTGAATTTTCCTAAAAATGCTGCTTTATGCCTCTGAACAGGTTTAGTTATATTTGAAAGTCATGTTTTATGCCTTTAAAATACAGTATTTCAAATGTCTTAAGTTCAATTTATTTCAATACATACTTTAAAGGATTGTCAAACTTAGAAAAGGAGAAGATTATTGGCAAAAACAAAAGCATGTCATTTTTGTTGTGTTTGAAGATAAGTGCACATGAAAGGTTAATTATCACTTGAAAATCCTGAACATGTTTAGAAGTGAAGATACGGAGGTTGAGGAGAAAGGAAGAAATATCAAATTAATGGGATAAACTTCCAGGGAACATGGAAGGAAATAGGACTCAGTTGTGTGCACTTGGACCAAAGGAGCACCTCTTTATCTGAACCATTAAGGAGAAAGAATGTGATGTTTGTTGATGCAAATATCCTATGAACACTTCTCTTTAGACCAAGTTATTCATCTCATGAGAGAAAAACAGAGGCAGGTTCCATGGGATTGAAGCAGAAAGAACAATTCACCAAAACTACAGCTCATCTATTTTTGCTACAGAAATTTAGTTACAAATTGTATCTACACCAAATTGTATCTATAATGTGCTTACATTATAATAGTTTATGGCCTCTTAGCTGCTGTAAGCACAATTACTTTTTGTCTGTCTCCTAACAGCCTCCTAACAAGTGTCTGAATAGAACTTGGAACTTCATATTATAAGATGAACATTTCACCTTTTCTTTTTGTCTGCATATTATACTCCTGTTTGCTGTTCATGTCACAGTTTAGATCCTTTGAAAGCAGATACTGAAAGATGTTTATTAGGAACCAGCACCTGTGAAGGTTATAGGAAGGCAATTTCACTGTGCAGAGAAAGAAGTTCAAGTGCTACCACTGGCTCAACAAAGCCTCGGCCAACCTTATGGAGAGTTCTGAAGCAAAAATGCTCATCCCTGCCTCCTGCTTTAGCTGAGGTGACCAGGTTATTAGACACACAGCCCATTCAATCGTTTGATGCAGGCTATCCTCGGAATGATATAACTTCTGCCAAGGCTGGAGTACAGCTGGATGAACTGACTTTAGAATGCCATAATTCTGTTTGTAAAGCATATAAAGAATATAACTGTACATTACAAATTCTTGGCCTGTAAAGATGTTTTGTTTGTCCAATCATGTTTGATATATATGGAATAGTCCTAGCTAGCTTCTACCAGTTGCTTTCCTTGACTGAATATCAAAACCATTTTGTTTGCTGTCTACTGAGCATAGTAGCATCCTCTCCCACAGACCTCTGACTCAACTTCATCAGCAATATATAGAAAGCAACTACACACCAGGAAATTTGATTCTTAAAGTTCAAGAAAGGGATGTATTCTCATAACCTAGCGGTCATTTTAGTGTCAGTAATATAAACGAAACAGGACAGAAAATTACTTTTTGGATGAACTTAGAGCACTGGGGTTGAATAAAGTTCCTCAGTAGTTTGCAATGATTAAGAAATTCCTGTTCCTGGCCCCATTCCATAGAAGCTCTTGGGAAGAAAATTAAGTTCTGAAGTTACAACAAGGCATGGAGATTGGGACAACTGATAAAACAAAAAGAATATAAAAGAGGGCCTGTAACATGAAGAAAGAAAACAATATAAAAATGAAAGTATTATACACAAAGTAATCTAATCTGTGCCAGAGCAAGACTAAACCTTGCTTCTGACATGTCTATGTCAGAAGAAAGACTTGGATGTTAAGTCGAGCAAAGCTTTTGACAATCTGGATGTCTATATTTACCTTGGTATTTTCTACAACCTTGCACATACCTGGGGATTGCAAGTATATTCTGGACTGAGTGCTTTGGAAGTAGAGCAAATAACTAAATTCATGCAGAAGTGCAGAAAGCCTTGATTGCACTTGCTGCAGACTGTTCCAGGTATGAGGCAGGGCCCATCTGCTGTACCAGATGCCTGGTGGTTGATTGGACAACAAATGTGTGGGAGGCAAAAGACATCTCTTTCCAAGGAGACCAATAGGAAAGGGGCCAATGCAACAGTGCCAGGGCTACTCCTCACCTCTGTCAGTAGCCTCACGATCATATTGTGTTCTCTAACTTGACCAGAAAACATGCACTATTTTGTGGAGAAACGACTGTGTTTAATGGTTTTAAACATAAACATTTTTGAATATTTCTGATAAATATTAAGGGGATATAAATATATAATATATAATATATAATATATATTTATATAAATATATAGGGGGATTCTGATAAAAGACATGAAAAAGAGAATTCTGATAAAAGAGGTGTGTCTGTTTTACAAATCTCTGTTATTTGGATTTTCTGTGCCTTCCTAATGGACAAAGTAGGACCGAAATGTTTTCTGTAAATACTTAGTCATATTTTTTCAATTCACCCTAAATTTTTCAGTGAACTAAATATGAGTAATCTGTACATTATTTCTAAGGTCCAAAAGTTTTATTTAGTTCTAATTATATGGGCAGAGGAACCTGAAAATCACAGTATAATTAACTTTCAATTTTAGATTTCTAATTCCCTTACTTGTACCAAGAGTTTTGAAACACAATTATGCAACAAAAGTCTTAATTTTGTGCTTACTTTTCTCCATATCATCATAGACTTGGTGTCATAGATTTCTGTAATGCAAGCTTAATATTTATTTTAATAGAAAAAGCCTGGAAGGTTTTGGAAATAGGTCCCCACCCACACAGCTACAAATGGCTGGAAGGTACTGAAACAAAATTCTGCCAGCCTCCAAAGTGGATGATCAGTCATGTACCTCTGCTGCTTTCTTGCCTTTGAAATAATGAGAAGTGAAGGAAACAGGGTTGTTATTTCTGCTTACTGAAGTGGAGATGTGCCTTCCCATTGTGGGGTGTGCCCAAATCTACCTAATACCCAATAGCACATTAGAAATGGTCGGGAATGAAGCCAGCGATGAAATTTTGGGTGGTGTCAACAGTCAATTCAACATGGCATTTGGGGAAGAAGTCATTATGAGTTCAGATGGAATAGGAAAGAAGCACTGAATATAAAGGAAAATAAATTACAAAAGCTGACAGCCCATATTTTGTAAGAAAATGAAATGCTAGAAAAAGCTGACTTTGTTTATGTTAAACAAAATCTAAAAACTGTGTATCTTGACTATAAGAAAAAGAAATTATGGGTTCAAACAAGATTATTAGCTTATCTTGGCTTCTTACAGAGGAAAGTGAAGCAATTCCTTAGATGGGGTAAAAGTACATATATTCAAATATAAACACTAACAAAGGATATTCATACACTGTGACTGATTTCAGTTTCTAAATTTAAGTGTTTGAATTTCTCATGTGACAACTTGCACTAAATCTGTGTTGGTGAGAGAAATAAATCTTAATCTAAAGCTTCGTTTCAGAATAGGGTTGAAGAGAAAAGAAAAGCATGTGTCAGATAGATATAGAATTGAATTGAAACTATATTACTAACTAACCATTTGACCTTGGACAATAATTAGGCTTGTTTATGTTAGTTTCTTTATAAAGTAGTGATAAATACTTATTTATCTTATTGGGGATTGAGGAAGATTAAATGGTATTATATACAAGAACACTGAATATAAGCCAATGGAACTTTTATTGACTGACTTACACTATAAGTAGTTTAATACAATTATAGTATTTATTATTAAATATAGAATTTACATTTGGACTTAGTTATCCTAATTAGAAGTAGATCTAATTCTAAGTCACTGGCAAGGGAGGGGCTAGGTGACTTAGGCTTGAAGGTCCTTAACTTGATCTGCTCCAGGCCCAATGAACCTTTTTCAGTTATGAGGCTCCACCTTCTTCCAAGCAATGCTTATAAGAGAGAACTGACAAGGCTGAAAATTTTAACTTCTGTTGTCATCTTAAAATCAATTCAATTAAAGTTTGTGCTGTTTAATTAAGACTAGGCTTGTGGCTACAAGGAACAGGGGTTTGTTTTAGGAATGTCATTGAGTTTATTTTGTCATCTAACATATTTAAATTGAAAGTTTAAGAGCTGAACTTTGTGGGTTTTTCCTTCTTAAACGTGCTCCAAGGTATTCCTTGGGGTTGTCACAAATGCATTAAAGGATGAGGAAGACAGTGACTTGGCCCCTCCAGAAACTTACTTTATCACCATAAAACACAGGTGATAATGTGCTTAATCAGGTGCCTTTTCATGATGTGGCTGAGTCACTTCCCATGTACTTCTTGTAAAGAGCTCAGAACAATGTTCATGAACAAAGTCATGACTGATTTGGAATCCTCATCACTGGGGTCTCTTTTTTGGGTCCCCATTCCTATGTCTTAATCACCCAGTGAAGTTTAGACACCATATCATTATTTTAATAGAAATAATTAATATAAGCATTGAAAAATAAAAGAGGCAAAAGTGAACAGTAACCAATCATAGAGGTAGTAACTATAAGGAGCATCTGTCAACCTTAGGGACTAGCAACAAGGGAAGAGTTCCAGACAGCATCACAGAGCAGAGAATGGGTTTGGATCTAGAGATCCCCTTTAACTCACAGATTGCAGTGTTAACCTAAGATACAAATACTTTATATGTAAGGAGGAATGGTTATATCTTTCACTTAAGATCTATTTAATTTTATGCTTTATAAATTTAAAAGTATTAAACTTTGAGTTATGAAGGATAAATTACTATTTCTAAAATAAGTAACTTATTTAATAAAGCATAAAGTTAATATGGATAATTTCAGTATGGCAACAGTTTTTAATATGCATCTCTATAAGAAAATAGGAGAAAAACATGTATTGCTTTAAGAAAAACAGTCTCATACAAAATAAAGATGAAGGCCTCCCTGGTGGCGCAGTGGGTTAAGCAACACACTATGAAGCAAACCACAGCCACTGCAGCACTAGTTCGATCCCTGCCACCGGCCAGGGAGGGGGCCCACGTGGTGCAGCAGACCTCTCCTGCTGTGCCCGCTCCTCCCCTCAGCAGTGTACTTCTGTTGATCTGCCTATTCTGCTCCCCGCTCTGTCTGTGGTGAATCCTCTCACCCCCCACACCTCTGGCCTGTACCCCAGTGCTTGTATGCATAAATAAATAAATCTTAAAAAAAAAATAAGGTAGTAGATAATTTACTCCTCCCATACTAATCATATTTCCACCAGATCCTCTCTCTTCATTACTTTCCTTCCAAAAACATAGCAGCAAGTGTAAAGTCATTATTCTAACTGCCCTTGGCAGTGGGTGTGTGTGATGGTTGGCTTATTTTTGATTCCCAAAACATGCAATGCCACTCTTCTACTAGTCTTATTCAGACATTACCTGCTTTTTAGAGCATAACTCTGACTATATATATTATGTGTCTGATATTCATACATAGTAGAATGTGATAATGAGAAAATAATTTTTTCCACTGCGTTTACCCCCAATCCAAGCATTTCCTAGTGTTTTAGAATTAGCTAGCCTCAGAGAAAATAATGGATGGTACCAACTCTGAGTCTTCTCTAAAAGTCTAAACTCTGAGAGATTGTAGGGTAAGCTCAGTGAGCCAAGAAAGCTGAGTGGCTGAACTCCAAGGAGAGAGCAATACTCAGAAGGTGGGGAGTCGGGGATGCAGTGAGGGACCAACAGAAGCTGAACTATAGCCACCGGAGGTCCTTGTTTTGTCAAATGTACTGTGCTCACAAGCATGGTTCCTGAAGATGACTTTAGGCAACCATGGTGTAGAATATGGGTTTTATTACTAAAGCACCCAAATCTAAGCTAAGTTTTAAGAGATAGCAAGTGGGGGCCTCCCTGGTGGTGGAGCAGGTTGAGCGCCGTGCTGTGAGGCATCCTGAGGCATCCGCAGAGCAGCAGCGCAGCAGCACGTGTCTAATCCCTAGCCAGGGAGGAGACCCACATAGCGAGGCGGACCTCTCCTGCCTTGTCCGCTGCTCCCCTCAGCAGTATATTTCAGAAGATCTGCCTGTTCTGCTCCCCGCTCTGTCTCACCTCCCGCGATCTGGCCTGTACTCCTGCTCTTGCATGCATAAATAAAAAATGTTTTTTTAAAAAAAAAAGAGAGGTAGCAAGTAGGAAAGGAAAAAGACAGTATAGGACAGCACACTTTGCTTGTATTCTTCCCATCAGTACTTGAAACTGGAATGGATAAGAAAATTGGTAAGGAAAAGATAAAGCTACAGGGCATCTTCCATCCCTTCTATTGGTTCATTGAAATGCTATTACTATAACTATTTCTGCTTCTTTTAAGAATATTTTTTCATTTATAGTCATACAATTAGGAAAAAAGTTTCTCTCTTATATTTGGCTATATTTTCAATAGCATACTGCAATGAATAGCCTCCTTAGGCCCTCATTTCTGATGCTCCTCCAATGTTTTTTTCAGTACTCTGGAGGATAAGTGACTTGCTTTGTATATACTGTCAATCTACATACTAATTATTGTGATTGGAGAAATTTTACTTTATTACTATAATTTTCACTTTGATTCTGGGAAATGGCATTTTGCTTTTTATTTGGCAAATAAAATCTTCTATGAATTCTTAATGAGGAACACATGGAAGTTCATCAAAGGTTTATATCCCCATGGCCATATTTGACGCAAAATACAAGTGCTAAAAAGTCATTTACTAAAAATCTTAGTTAAGGAACATGAATAAACTGACTTTTAGTCACACAAAAGGAGTCAGTTTTATTGGCTGCATTTCAAATAATGGCAAAGTTATGCTACTGTTGATAGATAATTTTCATTCATCTGATAATAATGCTTTATGCTTTTGGGTGTTAATAAGCAAGTATTTTACCTTCAAGGATACCACAATCTAAAGTATATTACCTTGTATTAAATGCTTGTCATTGGTCTTAAATTTAATTTATATATATATATAATCGTTATTTTCTTAGTTGTCAGATTCTATCCAAAAATAGTACTTGCAATCAATCACTAAAGTTAAGATACAAATACTTTTCATTCAGATTCACTTAAAAACACTTTTTAAAAGTAGATGATTATTTGTGTTTCACTTTTACCATTTTTAAAGCTCAAGTGTTTTGTGTGTGTGTATGTGTGTGTGTGTGTGTGTGTGTGTGTGTGAAGATCCAAGTTTCTGTCTGGATTCATATTTCTCTTGCTGGAAGAAAATCTCCTTAACATTTCTGATAGTGTGTCTGTACCTGCAATGAACGTTCTATGTTTTTTGTTTTCTTTTTTTTTTTTTTTTTTTTTCAGAAAAATGTCTTGACATTACCTGCATTGTAAATATTTTCACTGGTTAGCGAATACTAAGTTGACTAGTTTTTTTTTTCCCCCTTTGGTTTTATGTTGAGTACTTCAAGTCGTTCTGTTGATTTGTGATTTGCAGTTTCTGTGGAGAAGTCTACTATTATTCTTATCTTTGCTTTTTTGTCTATAGAATACCTTTTCACATCTCTGGCTAACTTCAAGATTATCTCTTATTTTTGGTTTTAGCAGTTTGAAAATAATATATTTGTGTATGTATGTGGATATATTTAATATTCATCTTACGATCTATATAGGTTCTTCAATAAATAGTTTGATATATTTTGCTATTTTTGAACAATGAGCAAAATTTTTATATAACTTAAGTTGTTCTGCCAATTCGCTTTCTTTTGTACTCCTGGTACTTCAGTTGTTTGTATGCTTGGCTGTTTGATACTGTTCCTGAATGCAGTAATTTTTCACCCTTTTTACCCTTTGTGTTTCTGTTTGGATAATTTCTAGTAAACTATTTCCTTAGCTGTGTCCTTTATATTTTGTTTCAGGATTATATCTCCTTAGTAAAATATCTATAAATTTATGCATTTGAAAACTTTTCTTTAGGTCATTAATACCAGATAGTTTCACTTATATGTGCAATATAGAGCAACAAAAAAATGAGATAGGTAAAACCAAGGAATAACAAATTCTTGAAACCCGACTGTAGAATTGAGATTATCAGAGCGGGAGAAGAGCAGAGTACATAGCAGGTGGCACAGTGGACTATGGTAGAGCATTGTGGGTGCCAGGGTGGTAACACCCATCTGAGAAGGTATGATTCTATGCATGTGAGTCATATATAGTATAATCGAGGATGAAGTTGGATGGGATGGGAAACAAAAACTCAAGTCTATGTTGAACCCAATGGTTAACCTAGAAATAAAACACCGAGAATTCTTTTCCTTTTAGATAACCTCTAACAGATAAGTTTGCATAGTGGGACCTCAGGCACAAAATGTATAAATAATAATATCCAGAGCTAGCTGCATTTCAACTGCCAATTCACGTCAGCATAGTGACTTTATAATTTATAAGTTAGGAAGTTTCATTTCCAAAAGGAGTATATTAGAGTCACTCTAAAAAAAAATCTGTGAAAGCATATGAGTTCATCCTATAAACTGACAATCAATATTTCTATCATTTTCTTCTAAGTCAGTCTCTAGGGGCAACTCACAAATAAATAAATGTCAGTTATCTTCCACACACAGAAACAACTATCTTGAAAATAACATTTCCAATATATTTTTTAAAGTTTTATTTATTTATGCATACAAGAGCTGGGGTACAGGCCAGAGGTGTGGGTGGTGAGAGGATCCACCATAGACAGAGTGGGGAGCAGAACAGGCAGATCAACTGAAACACACTGCTGAGGGGAGGAGCGGGCAAGGCAGGAGAGGTCTGCTGCGCCATGTGGGTCCCCTCCCTGGCCAGCGGCAGGGATCTAACTAGAGCTGCAGTGGCTGAGGTCTGCTTCATAGTGCGTTGCTTAACCCACTGCGCCACCAGGGAGGCCCTCCAATATTTTTGTTTGTATAAATAACATTTCTAATTTTTAGTAAGGAAAAACATGAAAGGTAATCTAGTTGTATAAATTAAAATCAAAAGAGCAGATTCTTACTTCATATCATATTTAACACATAGAATATATGCAGCAGATTTTTATAATTTTTGTTTTAAAGAAACATTCATTTAACATTACATATTATATAACTATATAACATTATATTGGAAAGTAACTTTATATTATAGCATTTTATAAGTTTCAAGCATGCATCATCATAAATCAACATCAACATGTGTATATATAGACTATATTAAGTTTACCACTAGAAGTCTAATTCTCTCCTTTACCACACAATTGACCTCTTTTATCTGGTTTATCCATCTCATTTCTTCCTTCCCCTCTGGTATCCTCTACTTTGTTCATATATTTTAGACGCCTTTTTTTTTTTTTTTACTTAGTCTGTTTGCTTGTTTCTCTATACACCATATATGCATGAAATCATATGTCTCCATCTAGCTTATTTCACTCTGCATAATACCCAGTAGGACCATATGTGTTTCTGAAAAAATGGAATTTAATATTTTTTAGAGAGTAATATTCATATATATGTATGTATATATATATGCCCACAGACATATTTATGTGTGTTTGTGTGTGTGTATCTGTATATACACACACATCTATTGATGCCATTCATCAATGTGCACTTAGGTTTTGGCTACTGGCTATTTTTATAATGTTGCAATAAGTTATAAGATAGAATATAACCCCTCAAATTAGTGGTTTTGTATTTTTTTTGAGTAAATACCTAGAAGTGGGATTACTGAATTGTATGGAATATATATTTTTAGTGTTGTGAGGAATCTCCATACTCTTTCCACAATAACTGCATCATTTTATATTCCTACTAAACTTATATGAGTTCCCCCTCTACATCCTTTCTAACACTTTTTTTTGTCATTAGGATAATAGCTATTAAAAAAAGGATAATAGCTATTTTCATAGGTGTGTGGTGATATTTCATTATTGTTTAATTATAATCTCTCTATTAATAAGAATTGATGAACATATTTTCATGTGTCTGTATGTCTTTTTTTGAAAAAGAGTCTGTTCAGATTCTCTGACCATATTTTAACTGGACAATTTTTTGTTGTTGTTGTGTTTGGGAGTTCCTTATATATTTTGAATATTAACCCCTTGTCAGACATATGATATGTCAATACTTTCTCCCATTCACTAAGATGTCATTCCTTTGGTTAATAGTCTCATCAATAAGTGTTGGGAAAACTAGCCACATGTGAAAGAGTGAAACATCACACATTACAATGAATTCAAAGTGGATTACATATTTGTATGTAAGGCTTAATATATAGAAGAAAACATAGGTCATAAATACCTTGACATTAATCTTAGAGATCTTTGGGCATTAGACTCCAATGGCATAGGAAACAAAAGCAAAAAAACAAAACAAAACAAAAACAAACAAACAAAAAAAACCTCACAAATGCGACTACTACATCAAAATAAAAATTTCTGCACATTTGAAAGACACAAAAAAAACAAATAGCAGACATTTAAATTGATTTCTGAGAAGCCTCTATTTACATCTCAGTGAAAAGAAAAATGATTAAAGAAAGGTAGTATTCACTTTAGGTTACAACAAGACTTTTTTCAGGTGACTGATTTAGAGAAAGATCTTGGCTAAATGAAATGTAAAGAAGTTATATGGTATTACTCATTAATGAAACTAGTTTTATAAATGATCAGATTTGTTCAGAGTCTAGGTTGATAATTCTCATTTTTCCTAAAGAAACTTTAAAGAGACATTATACATGTATTTTAATGAGATAATATTTTGAAACTGACAATGGCATGGTTCAAAAGCTTGAGGTATTATTTATATTAGGCTGCTGGCTAATAAAACAACTTATTGGATTATAATTTGTCATTCTTGATTTTGGAGTCATAAAAGTCTGTATGTAACACATAAAATAAATGTAGCTGAAAATTTTATAGGGAAATTATAGGAAATAAATTAGTTTGCCTATATGTATCATTACCCTTACTATCTAATTTTATATACAATTTTTATAGTTTAAAATATTTAAAATAATTTTTAAATGAAGCCTAGAATTTGATATAATTTGTCACTTTTCTTTGCAAAACATCATAAAAACTCAAGATACAAATTTTGGAGGGAAATTATTACTTACTGTCATAATAGTTGGCCTGTGAGAGGAGCAGGGCCATTAGAAAAGCCTGGTCATTAACTTTCAATAAGTAAAAAGTTGAAAACTCTCTTCTGTATATTTTGTGTGTTTGCATACAAGCTATAACATCTATTGGTAAATTTAAAATTAAGTGGTAAATTTTATGATACAATGGACAATTTTAAGCCATTTTGAGAATAAGCCTTCCTATGTATTTCCAACTATTTAAAGGATGAAGAATTTGGTTTTATTCTGCCTCAAAATACTTAGGCATTATAATAACTACAAATATCTTTATATAAAGATAGGCTTAAACTTATATTTTAAAGATGTTCTTAGGCCTTAAAAGAACAGTATCTTTCTTCTGTAAGCATATCAGTATCTATTTTTTCCCCAGAATTTCTTAATTTTATGCATTCAAGAGCATTGCAATTTTCACCTGAAATGTTTTCACACAAGTACAGGAGAAACACACTCACATGTTCTTGTAATTTGGGCATGCCACTTTGTAAAAACAAACAAAATATAATGAGAAAATTATTCTTTTATTATGAGAGAGGCAGACATATGGAATTGCAACTAGGAGTGTAGTTTGGTGTCAGATTTGCTTGAGTTTAATTCTTGCTTTGCTACTTCTCAGCTATGTAATTTTGGACAAGGCACAATCTGTGCCTCCAGATTGTGTAAAATGGAGAAACAATTGTATCCATGTCATTACATCATAATGATTCCACCAAAATATACAAATATTGAGAATGGAGTCTGATACTTGTAAAATAAACACTTAGGATGTTTGTAATTACTATTATTACTATTATTCTCTAAATGAATTAAAACTAAATCCTGGCTATGAAAACCTTACACCTCAGTAAAATCTTTAAAGACACAGCACTCAAAGCAAAATAATGAAGGAAAAGATAAATAGCTGGGACTACATCAAACTTAAAAGCTTTTGTACAGCAAAAGACACATTAACCAAAACAAAGAGACAGCCCACCCACTGGGAGAAAAATCTTTGCACACAACACTACTGACAAAGGACTTATCACAAAGATCTATAAAGAGCTGAACAGACTAAACAACAAAGTAAACAAGACATTTCTCCAAAGAGGAAATGTAAATGGCCAACGGGCATATGAAAAAATGCTCAACTTCTCTTGTCATCAGAGAAATGCACATCAAAACCACTATGAGATACCACCTCACACCAGTGAGAATGGCACATATCAAAAAAAAAAAAATTAGCAACAACAAATGTTGGTGAGAATGTGGAGAAAAAGGAACTCTCTTACACTGCTGGTGGGAATGCAAGCTGGTCCAACCATTATGGAAAGCAGTATGGTGGTTCCTCAATCTATTAAGAATGGAACTTCCATAGGATCCAGCAATCTCACTCCTAGGAATATACCCAAAGACACAAATACACTGATCCAAAAGAATACCTGCACCCCTATGTTTATAGCAGCACGCTTTACAATAGGTAAGACCTGGAAACAACCTAAATGCCCCAAAACAGATGAATGGATCGGGAAGCCGTGGTACATATACACGATGGAATACTACTCAGCAATCGAAAAAGGAAAACTAGACACATTCATGGGAACATGGATGGAACTGGAAGGGATTACACTCAGCGAAGTAAGTCAGAAGGCAAAAGAAAAATACTAGATGTTTCCTCCCCTAGGAGGAATAAAAGGGAACCAAATAAGGGACCAAGGAAAAGAATAATAACAATAAAATAAAAACAAAAACACAACAAACACAAAAAGATAAGGACAAATCAGAAACAGCTTGTGTGTGTGGAGGGGAAGGGAATAGAATAAGGGCAAAAAGAGCACAAGGGACTGAGATGATGGTGCACTGGTGAAATGTGGTGGGAAATCCATGGGGACCACAATTAATGTCAAATATATCTAAATAAAGAAAAAGAAGAAAGAAAAAAAATTAAACTCAGCATGTCAGCTGTTTTAAAAATAAAAGAATTATATATATATATATACATACATATATATGCAATTTCATAGAAAGCAGTGTGGCTAAAGAGTCCTTCACCTATGGGAAAGTCTTATCTTGAAGCCTCCCTATTTTGTTATATTTTGTGTGTGATGGAACTGAATATATTAATTATTGTTGTGCATCTCTTGATTGGTAAAGTCACAGCTTAATGTTGCATAACTAAGGTTCACCAAGTTTTCCCTTTGCTCTTAGGAAATGAATAATAAAGCACCTTACCAAATAGTTCTTAGCAAAAGCAAAAGGAGAAAAAGAAAAAGCTGATGTAAAGCTGTTCCTATTCCCTGGTCTGAAGGTTCCAGAAAAGAACAATGGCCTCGAATGGCACTGGGAAGCTGGCTGACAACACCTATGAGCAGGACTGTCCCTACGCTCAGCCAATCTTGTGGTCAGGTGTGGAACACCTGATTCTGCTATGCGTTGCCAATCAGCTCTTCAATCTTCTTCAAACTCATGAAGATCAGAAGGAGTGGTATTATTACATCAGTTTAGGCTCAAAGAAATTCACTTCTTTCATTATTCTTAAAGTAAAAGCTTTAAAACTACAGTTAATGATTTGAACTTACCCACTCTTAAAAAGATGCTTATATGAGATATGTCGAAAACATGAATAATCAACATCTTCCTATACAAATGCTGTGAATCTACTTTAGTGCTTACTGATGAATATATTTGGTAATTTCATTATGTCATTTTGAAAAGAAATCCTTAGTTATTTTTAAAAAAACAAATTTTTCTGTCCATCAGCCTTCTCAGATTGAGTATCAGAAATAAAATTTGGAGAGAAGAAACATGAAGCATGATGCTTTCATATAAACATGATGTATTTTACTTGGAATAAACAAACAAAAGAAATCCATCTATCTTAAAAATAAAAGTAAATTTATTGAAGTTAAACATAAAGGTCCTGTGGGTAAACTTTTCCACTGAATAATATAAAAAAAAAAATCTGGTCCATGTACCTACATCCTATTATATTCTTACCCTGACATTTCACTATTTATATTGCTTCTGCAATTGGAATTATTGAGCAAGCATTGCTGACATTGTAGAGTTTATCTGTGTATGACATTCATTACAGTAGTCCAACTTGGTCTCCCTAGCTTCAATAATGAAGTTTGCTGCGGTCAGTGAAAACAGCTTGATTGGTTTATAGAAGAGACAGCTTTGTTAGAAACAAGTTATACAAGTAGCCTAGAAAATGTTACTGGGAAACTGGTTGAGGCCAGATAGGAGTGAACCAGTTTAAACTATTAGGAAAAGAACATCATTTATTTTAGGAAAAAAATGAAGACTGCAGTGAGGACTTGATGAGACTATTTGTTCTCAGCCAAAAGAAGAGAAGATAAAGAAGAAGACAAAGGAAAAGTAGGAGGCAAAAAGTACCTATAAAAACTAGACTGAATTTACCATCACTAGTTTGAATAAAAATCATATGTTGAAAGAGATTGTTATTCAGTATAAATTTGTATTAATCATAATAAAAGACCACCTCTTCCATAAGCACTCGTAGCTATTTCTGTTGATGATAATATCTTTGAATTCTTTGAAGGTAGTGTTTCTCAAATGGTAATCATCAAGTTGGCAGAATTATCCTTATCTGGGAAATTGTTAGAAAAGAAAAATCTTGGGCTCCCCCTTGGACTTAGTCAGATCCTATGGAATCTGTTTGCTAATAAAACTTCAAGAGATTCAGATGCATGCTTAAGTTTGAGGATGCTGCTGGAGGACATTGCATCTATCCAAATAAATGAAACACATAATTATATCCCTGTAATAGTTTTTATGTTTTCTTTTTTTTTAAATTAATACATTATATTTATACCTATATCCAGTTAAAAACTTCTTGAAGGGAGGCATATATACATTCAGTATGGTTCACTATTCAAATCCTTATCTTTAGAACAAAGTCTTCATGATTGTCCTTCAGAAATAAACAATTTGGTAAAACAAGTTTTTTAACTTTCAGTTCTAATAAATTCTGTGTAAGTAAAATGAAGATCCCCTCCATGATCTGCGTTTTTTCTTCAGAAGGCTTATAGCACCTAAAGTCAGTATCCTCAATGTTAACAATTTAGAATATCCAGATGCATGGCAGGCGCCGTATTCTCTCCTATCAATTTTAAGTCCCAAAGATATTTTTTTCTTTGCCTTTTCTGGGAAGTAAAAGCAGCAATATCCCTTCAAGTGTCCCAAGACCTTTTATAATCTCATTAAACCTTATCAATGGAGCTGACCTATAACCAGTCTTTTCATCTGTTTTCTCTTCATGATTTTGGGAAGAAAAGTTTGACTACCTCTAAAATTTATGATGAAGAAGGCATTCTATTTATAGTTCACATCACAGTATTAATGTTCTTGTCTCACTTCATGAATTTAAATTCCCTAAATTGACAATAATAATAATCAAACAATATTGACAGATACATTTTTATTAAAAAATTTATGCTAAAAAATAAACATAAAGCTTCAATGTTGCAATTTAGGTTACCAAGGTATGATTCAGAAATTCCTTTTTACTTATAAGATATTCAGAAGTGTAACATTTTATGTTATATAACTATCATCCCATCATTCTTATTTATAGACTCCATTTAAACTAGAATGGAAAACTAGCTTTTTCCAGAAAGTACTATCATAATATTTATGTTCGCTGATGTATACATTATTCTCATCCTCCCGACACTCACAGGACCAAAGCAGTCAAATCCAAGAAAGCTACTTCCTTTCATGGCTCATCCAAGTTTCTTTTGCTTTTATCTGGGTAGGATCAGGGCCACAGATTATGATGTTTTTATGTAATATCTGACTACAAGTTCAAGTATTTCCTCCCCCCTCCATGATAGTTTCATATTTCATTTAGATTTTTAAAATGATCTCTCCATCTGTAATTTTTTATCCTGGCTCTGACTTGATGTCACCTCATTTTATTTTTTTAAAAGATTTATTTATTTATGCATGCAAGCACTGGGGTACAGGCCAGACGTGTGGGGTGGTGAGAGAATCCACCAGAGCAGGATGCAGAACAGGCAGATAGACAGAAACACACTGCTGAGGAGAGTAGCGGCTGAGGCAGGGGAGGTCTGCTGCACTTTGTGGGTCCCCACCCTGGCCGGTGGCAGGGATAGAACTCTTGCTGTAGTGGCTGCGGTTTGCTTCTTAGTGCGTTGCTTAACCCACTGCACCACCAGGGCGGGCCCATCACTTCTTATTTTATATTTGAAGCTATTCCTATAGTTTTTCATCTTCATCTCTTTATGCTATAGTGCATGTATTAAGACTTACTATATGCCCAACCAATCATGCCATAGGCTAGTACATATCATGTTTTTTAATGATGTCCAGACTTTATTTTAATGTGGACTCCTCAAGATAGAGTTCAAGTGTTTCCTATACCAAACTTGATAGAGAATGATACAAAAAGTAATAAATGTTGGGTTTTTAAATTTTATAATATATATATATTTTACATCATTCTTCCTTTCTGTACAATGTATGCTTTCTCCTATCAGGTGTAGTCCCCATAAATTTTCCACCACCAATACACCCATGTACTGTCACCATAGTCCCTTGTGCTCTTCCTTCCTATGGTTTGATCCCTTTTCCTCTACCAGTAATCAATCTTTTTATTGCATATGCCAACATATTTTGTCAATGTATCACTGTGAATTTAAAATTCCCCAAGAGGTAGGTTATTCAGAATGCATTTCTTCATTGAAAATTAAAATTTATATTTTATAAAAAACTTTTGTGTTTTACTTTTTTTTAAAGTAATGCTTGGTTCACTTTTGCAACCTATTGATTACTAGCCATTTTTTGTAAAATATACCTTATAATTTATTCAGAATGTCTCTTCATGGGAAGTTAGAATTTTACATTTCATTAATGTTTCACATTATTTAAATATATAACCCTCAATCTGAATTTTATCACAATGCTAAGTGCATGGTTATGAAAGTTTTGTGGAGCATTATAACATCATGTATAAACCCTATGTGAGAATTATTTTTTGTAAATCTGAATCTCACCACTGCGTCCTGCTGTAACTGGGAGAGAGATGGAAGTAAAGTGGAGTGGTTCTCTGTCTGTGTCGTTGCTGTTTAGAACGACACAGTCTGCCTCTAGGAGGCAGATCACCTCCTTCTAGACTACAAACTAGGAATAAATTGTTCTCTCTTCTCCCTAACACTTCTTGTGATAAACTGTTAACTTGCTCCTGGAAACTTGGAAAACTGTTTGTGTCTCTACCCTATTAAAAATTATCTGTTCCCTTTGAGGTTGAAAGTGGCATCGGAACAAACATCTGCTGTTTGCTGAGAATACCCTGCTGGAAAGTCAAGCACTTTGATTCATGTTGCCTAGACTGTCTGGCGTCTCATCAGACCTGGAAATACCTAGTCCCATCCTTCCTCATTTTCCTTACTCTATGTAATCAGAAAATTCTTGCCATTCGGGGAAAGATTTTGGAGGATGCCAACCCCACTATCTTACTTGGTGGCCATCTTCAATAACTCTTCTATGCAAAGATATTCACATGGCTCAGAGTTTGGTATTCTTGGCATGAGCAAAAGATCCAGTTTGGTAGCTTACCACTCCAATGAAGATTCAGCTTACCAGTGGATCCTGCTGATACTATAACAGAGTAGTAATGTGGCTACACCCTGATTCCACCAGGGTCAGGAAGGAAAATTACTCCCCTGCTGAACTCATTTGACATAAATGGGCAGGAGACTCAGAGTTCTGCTTTTTGTTTATTTGGAGTAGAGGCAGGGGTTAAGACCAGGTGTTTGTTCTTCCCTGCTAAAATCAAGAAGTAAGGATGGGAAAGTCAGGGAAAGGAGTCAGTAGGGTAAGTATTGTTCAACAAATATTCTATTGCCCAGTCACCCTTTACAAAACCTGTCCTTTAGCTAAGGGAGAATGGTTTTCCTTGAGTCTTTTTTTTTTTAAAGATTCACTTCTTTATGCATACAAGAACTAGGGTACAGGCCAGAGGTGTGTGTGTGGGGTGGGGGGGAGGGTTGAGAGGATTCACCAGAAACCCAGTGGGAAAAAGAACATGCAGACTGACTAAAATACACTACTGAGGGGAGGAGCAGGTGTGACAGAAGAGGTCTGCTAAGCCATGTGACTAAACTCCCTGGCCGGGGATTGAACTCATGCTGCAGTGACTGCCAATAGCTTCATTGTACTGTGACTTAACCCCTTGTGGAACCAGGGAGGACCTACCCCAACATTTTTGCAGGAAATTTTAAAACATTCAGAAAATTTGAAAATAGTTATATATACCATATATACTCTCTGCCTAGATTCTTGTGTTTTTAACTTGCCTTCTTTTCACACCTTCTAGAATATTTTACAATTGATTGATATTGTTGTTTTACTATTTATCTAAGAATTTCTCTTTTATGGACCCCAGTTCAGCTTCACTTCTTCCACACTTGTTAATATGTACCACACAAATATGTACATGAGAAACAATATTCTAAACACTTTTGATTCAAAACTATAAAAAATGTCTTATACACAACACTGTACAAAGTGTGAAAGTTAAGTGACTACTGGGATTGGGAACCATATGGCAGGCTTTGATTTCTCTATTCTTAATCTCCAGATGAAGTGGATATAGTTACGTCCTCACTACCATAGCTTTCCAGGTTAATGAAGGGAATGCATCTCTGAGTATTTGAAAAGAAAGCAATTTTGGTATTTGAAGTTTATTTCCCTTAAAATGTTTTACAGAAGTTCTGAGGATTGTTTTAATTAACTGAATTAAATATATTACCATAAAATAGAAATTATCTGTAGTCCCATGTACATTGTAAATAACTTAAACATTATTTTTCTTTCCTATAAATTCCTTGTAAACATTTCTTTTTAGATAATTGTACAGGTGTATCTGTGTTGGTAGACAGTGTGTCAGATACTTATGGATATAGAATGGAATAAGGGAACAAAATTAAGATAGACTTTTACCTCACAGAACTAAGATTTCATTGTGAAATTCATCTATAGAAGCAAAAAAGTACAGTATGAGCAGTGACACATTAACTCAAAAAATAATATTTATAAATCCAAGGGGAATAGAATTAAAGTTATATCTGTGTTTTGGGAATTAATAAAGTTTGAGCAAATCTTGCATAAACAGAAAACACAAGGTGTGAAAGAGAAAAAGGCATTTTAAGTAGAAAAAAAGTGGGCTAAAATATGTTGCTGCTAAAAACTTTCCTAGGGGACTTGAAGAAATGGGGCTGCAAAAGTAGTTTAGACTAGACCACTAATGGTCTTGTAAAAAGTCCCGAGAAAAGAAACCTCTAAGTATTAAACTTCAGAGTATGGAGAAATGAAGTTCTATAACCTGTCAGTCTACAGTAAGTATTCACTGCAACAGGATGTCAGGATCAGAGGTGATTCAAATTCATATCCTTAATGAATATCAGAATGTATTTTCAAATTCGTAATTACCTTGAGGATTTTGAATCTTATAGTATCTGTTATTCCTAAAAGTTCTGCAGAGGATATGCCTTGAACAAAAAGCTCAGTGATTAAAATTATCTAAAACCACTAATCTAATTAAGTCCTTTTATTCTACAGGAGAATACATCAAGCTAATATAATGCTAATAAAGAGGAAGCCCTGTTATCTTGACACTTACTCTCTCAAGATAGTTTATCAATGAAGACTTAGTCAAGGAAATAAGAGTGTGACTTTGGAATAAGAGACTGATATAGAGTAGTATCTGAGAAAGGAGGAGGAGAAAGGAGAATCAAAGGACATAGTTAATGAAACCATCCTGCAAAAACCTAACAAAACTCAAAAACCTACTATAATCAATGTAGTTTTGGAAATATTTTTTAGCTTTATGAAACATGATTTTAAATAAAAATACAAAGTAAGACATTGATTTAAAGGTGAAATCTTTAAAAGGTTGTGTTTTGTTTTTTAACTAAGAAAAATTAAAAACAGGGCTCTGATTCCAGAGAGATATTTAAAATTTTTAAAATAATTTTGATTTATGCTAAATTTTAAAGAAAGTACTTAAATTTTCCCTTTGTTGCTAATCTAGCTCCACTCAAGTTTAACATTTTATATCACCATGGCACATTTATCAAATTTAAGAAATAAACATTATTACAATACTTTTAAGCACACTAAAAATTTCATTCTTAGTTCCCCAGTTTTTCTACTAAAGTTCTCTGTTCTAGGTACAGTCCAGAATATTATATAGCATTTGGTCCTTGAGTCTCTTTACTTTTTTTTTTTAAAGATTTATTTATTTATTCATACAAGCACTGGGGTACAGGCCAGAGGTGTGTGTGGTGGGGTGAGAGGATTCACCACAGAGAACTGGGAGCAGAACAGGCAGATCAACGGAAGTACACTCCTGAGGGGAGCAACGGGCACAGCAGGAGAGGTCTGCTGCACCATGTGGGTCCCCTGCCTGGCCGGTGGCAGGGATCGAACTCATGCTGCAGTGGCTGAGGTTTGCTTCATAGTGCGTTGCTTAACCCACTGCACCACCAGGGAGGCCTGAGTCTCTTTACTCTTTACAGTATCAATTTTTCCTTATTTTTCATAAACTTGCATTCCTTAGGAGTAATTTTGAGATTGTTTTATTTTGTGTGAAAATTTCATATTTTTTTCGCATGCTTTCTGTTTTTAATATTGAGGTAATGATTTTGAGTATGACTAGGAGAAATGAAATGCTCTTTTGTAGCATCATATGAGAAAGTCTGTGATAGCAACATGAATTACTGGAGATGCTAACACGGTCCACTGGTTAACCAGTTTTCTTCAAAATAGTTAATATCTTTTAATTTTCATTATCTGCTTGTTAAGAGAGAGTTACTAAGTCTTGCCCACATTCAGAGGGGGAAAGAATTACTCTTGACCTCTTTTAGGGAGGCAAAACAATGAATCTGTGGACATATATTAAAACCACTGGAATAATTGATAAATATATTAGAGGAAGTAAGTGTGTCTGATAATATATCCTTTTTCTTAAAGATTCACATTTTAATTTTAAGCATCCTTCATTGGATCTTCAGTATAGCAGTTATTTATGTGCTGTTCTAATGGTAAATTTCTATTTCCTTCATTCCTTCTACATTTACTACTTGAAATTCTTTCATAAGGCCCACATTGGGATACTAATGATTTCATAACACATTACGGTTTTATTCTGAAACACTGGGAACCCACTGAAGGCATTTCAACAGACCGGTGAAAAATGATCAGAGCTCTTCTACATGAATCACACTAACTACAATGTTGAGACTAGATTATAGGACCACATAGACAGAAGTTGAGAGTCCAGTTAAGAGGTTATTGTAGTAACTAAGGAAAAAGCAGGTGGTGGCTAGACCAGGTCAACTAATGAACAGTGAAACAAAATTAGATAGAATAAGTAGAGAACTGAAAAAAATATTTAGAATGGTTATTACATACTAAGTACATGCTGTGGGAGAGGTGAAGGATAAACAAGAACAGAGTAAGATAAGGAAAATAAAGGTGAAAGTCAGCTTGAAAGTACGTAACACTTGCACATAAAACAGTTATGAAAGGGAAGAACTGGAAAGGAGTAAATAGGACACATTTTGCTATCAGGAGGTTAAAATTAGGCAGCAAAATTTCAGCATGGCTAGCATTTCAGGAAACCTGAACACTTTAATTAAAATTGATGACATAACTTGTCCACTAATGGCTTTAGTCAGACCCACCTGTCAGGGCGGCATGACTGACTTGTGAAAGATATATGCCAGATTCATAGGGCAAGGGTGTCAACCTAAAATAGTTTTGAAGATTATTTTAAGCAAGTAAAAATAATACCAGAAAATTGTACAATTGTCTCTGAAACATTCCACAGGGATTTTGTGAAACTTTAAAATTTTAAGAAATAGTAAATCAAATAGTTCAGAACTGTCTTAATCCCTCACAACCTGTTGGAGTTACTCAACAATCTTCTGTTTCCACTAACCATATTATCTTAAGAAATACTAGTTTTTTACGTTATTGTGTAATGTGGCATACACAAAGAACTTTGTTTTACATTCTTTCCTAATCTGTTTCTGTAGAATTGATATGTTATAGTAAACCTCTGTGTTGTGTTAGATAGAAATAAGAAAGTCAAGAAATTCTGTTTAATAACAGGGTATATTTTCAACCATTAATTCAAAATTGATTAGTGCTTATCTTAAGAGAATGCTCTCATGGCAATCGAAACAATTATACATATGTTTTTGCATAATTTGGCAATGTAAAACAAGTAAGCAACATCAAACTAAAAATGTCTGCAGAATGAAAGAAATTATCATTAAAATGAACATCCTACTGAATGAAAGAAAACACTGGCACATCATTCATCAACAGGCATTATTTAGCTGTTATTCTGTTATTATTTAGATATATTCAGTCATAAAATTATCTTGATACTCTTTGGTTTTTACATTTCTTTATGTTTTCTTATTTGTATTTTATACATGTCTTGGACTTTCACTTTACTTTTCTCATTCTGTTAATTTAGGACATTTATAATACGTAGCAACTTTTTCAAGATTTAGTAACAGTTTCCTTGATTTATCTCTATATATAAACTTAACATTTAATGCTTATAATCATAAGAGGTGTTACTGTAACCTTATTCACTGAATAGGGTTTTTATTTAACTTTCAAATGTTGAGAATGCTTATTTCTTTTATATGTAATGTGATTAAATGTTTGGGTACCAGTAAAAGAAATCATTAGTCTAGTTAGTCCTTATTAACATTTTTGTGATAAAAACTGAAAAGAGTATTTTGCCACACTTACACATACTTGATTTCCCTGAGTAGTACATTGTAGCATAAACCCTGGCATTGGCTTTTCCTTTTGTAATTCAAGCACTTGATTTTAGTTATGATGTGGAGGCTTGGCTCCTATATGAACTCTTGTTTTACAGATTTTGGTCTATAAAGAAAATAACCATCTGGAGTTAACTTGAGTTTTCTTTTTCTTTCTCTTGTATCATTATCAATCCTTTCTTATGTTCTAAATTTTCTCAGTCTCGGGACACAACAGACTCTAACCTGAAGGTTAACAATGGGAAGAAAGAAAAATACCAATGACCAAGCAGGTTCACTAAAAACAATACACCACAGAAAGAAAGTCAACATCCAGAACCTGATATTATAGACACAAAGGAATATGCACATCTATCAAAGAAATTTTAAAGACCATGATGAGAATAGTCAAAGAGTTAAGAAACAATGTAGAAAGGGATAAAATCATAATCAAAGAGTTAAGAGACAATGCAGAAAGGGATAATATTACAATCAAGGAAATGAGGAATGAGATGGAGTCCCAACAAAAGAAAATAAAAGAAATGGAAGAAATGGAAAGAAAAACAAATGAAGCAAATCAGAGAGAACTGGAGGAGTTCAAATATTACAAGAAAAACAGAATAGAAGAATTGGAAAAGCGAGTCAGTACTCTGGAGGACACAGACATAAAAAGAACCAAGAAAGATAAGGAAGGAGAAGTGAAAATGAAAAAGAATGAAGAAACACTTTGAGTGCTATCTGATACCTTGAAGAGGGGTAATATAAGAGTCATAGGCATACCAGAAAATGTAAAGAGAGAAGCAGGCTCTGAGAACCTTTTCAAAGAGATCCTTGATGAGAACTTCCCAAACATGAAAAAAGAAATGAAAATAGATATACAAGAAGCTAGAAGAACACCAAATTACCACAATGAAAAGAAGCCAACAGCTAGACACATAATAGTAACCCTTGCAAGGGTCCAGGACCAAGAAAAAATAATGAAACTGACAAGAACAATGAAACAGATAACATATAAAGGAAAACCAATCAGGCTGACATCAAATTTCTCTGAGGAAACACTGAAGGCAAGGAGGGAATGGAGGGACATAATTAACAAACTACAAGCCAACAAAATCCAACCAAGAATACTCTACCCTGCAAAGCTCTCCTTCCTCTATGAGGGGAAAGTAATATCTTCTCAGACAAACAAAGTCTACAGAAGTTCACTTCCACAAAACCTCCACTCCAAAAAATCCTACAAGAAACCTCAGAACCAAACCAACAGAAGGAAGAATAGTAAATGAATGAATAAATAAGCAAAAGAATAGAACCACAAAGAGGCAAACAAAATGGCAATGATGAATGCCAGGGTATCAATTTTAACTGTAAACGTGAATGGACTAAACTCCCCAATATAGACACAGAGTAGCAGGCTGGATTAAAAAAACAAAACACAACCTTTTGCTGTCTACAGGAAACATATTTAACTACAAAAGATAAACACAGACTAAAAATAAAAGGCTGGACAACAGTACTACAATCAAATGGACTAAAAAAGAAGGCGGTAACAGCTATACTCATATCAGATAACATAGATTTCAAACCCAAAAAGGTTAAAAGAGACACAGACGAGCATTACATCATGATTAAGGGAACATTAAATCAAGAAGAGATAACACTCATCAACATATATTCACCCAATGAAGGAGCACCAAAATATATTCGACAACTAATTACATCTTTGAAAACTGATATAAAAGAAAATATATATGTTGTAGGAGACTTCAACACATCACTCTCACCAAGGGACAGATCAACAAGACAAAAAATAAGCAAAGATATCAGAGCACTAAATAAGGATCTAGACCTCATGGGCTTAACAGACATATATAGGACATTACACCCCCAGGATTGACCACATACTGGGACACAAGACGAACATTAGCAGATACTCTAAGATCGAAATCATACCAACTATCTTCTCTGACCACAAAGCCATCAAGCTAGAAATTTACCACAAAAAGGAAACAAGGAACCCCTCCAACAAATGGAGATTGAAACCCGCACTATTGGAAGACTACTGGACCAAGGAGGAGATCAAAGAAGAAATTAAAAAATTCCTTGAGATGAATGATAATGAGGAGACAACTCTACAGAATATCTGGGACAGAGCAAAAGCAGTTATAAGAGGAAAATATATAGCAATACAGGCACACATTAAGAAACAAGAAAGAACACAAAGAAACAACCTAATCTCACACCTGAAAGAAGTAGAAAAAGAACAACAGCAAAACCCAAAAGCCAGTAGAAGAAAGGAAATAATAAAAATCAAAGCAGAAATAAATTAACTAGAAGTTAAGAAATGATCCAAAAGATCAATGAAACCAAAAGCTGGTTCTTTGAAAAAATAAATGAAATGGACAAGCCCCTAGCTAGGCTAACAAAGAAAAAATGGGAGAGTACACAAATAAACAGGATAACAAATGAAAGAGGACAAATCACAACAGACACAGCAGAAATCAAAAGAATAATTAGAGAATACTATGAAAAGCAATATGCAAACAAGTTCAACAACCTAGAAGAGATGGACAAATTTCTGCAACTTTACAATCACCCAAAGTTAGATAAAGAAGATATAAAATATCTAAACAGTCTAATTACAAGTAGTGAAATTGAAACAGTCATCAAAGCCCTTCCCAAAAATAAAAGTCCAGGTCCAGACGGCTTTACAAATGAATTCTACAAAACATTCA